>BHFT01038508.1:41328-68384 GCA_004320025.1 Laticauda laticaudata
GGGGGGGGGGGGGGGAGAGAAAAGCAACCAAGGACAAAGGAGAAGTTTCCTCAAAAGCTACTCAGGCGAAAAATAAGCCTGACTCCTAAACGTATCACACCGACTGGGAGAAGGGAGCTGTCTTTGCTCAGGGAAGCTAATTCAACCGGGCTCTGATGAGGGTGCGGACAGGCCTCAGGCCCGTCTCCTCACATGGCGGCGGCCACAGCCCTAGCCTCACGCCAACCCAGGCCTAGGCACCTCGCTTGTCCTCACCTCGTCTCCCGACATGGCGACGGCTCTCCCTGACTGTCAGAGCAGAAACCCAGAAGCGCCCGTCTCGGGTGGAGGGGGAGAAGAAGGGGAAAAAAAAACAAAAAAAACCCCACAACGCTGCCCAGGAAGTCAATCGCTCAGTCCGTCTTGCTCGACTCGCCGCCGCGCTCGGCTCTTGCATCAGCAGCAGCAGCAGCAGGAGGAGGAGGAGACAGAAAACAGCACGTTTGTCCCGGATGGGAGCATGCGTCGCAGCCCTTCTTCGAGGTTCTCGGGAACTGTAGTCTCACTTCTGCGCAAGCGCAACAGCGACGGAGCTGGGTGAAATCCTGACCAGAGCATGTGCAAGTTTTGCGGATGGGGAATGCGAACTGGTGAGATCACGGGGGGGGCGGACTTGCTTGAGCACGTGCACCTCCACACCAGTGGCTCCAGTGATTGGTGGAATTGCTGATCCTTTACAGTAACGCTTTTTATGCAAGGGTTGCATCGTTCCCTTTTTTCATAGAAGGCAGGAGAACGGGGGCGCTGCGAAAGCGGGTGCGAGCTTTTGTTCCGTCCCTTTTGGGAGAAAAATGCGTGACTTTTAATAAATCTGCAGCTTTCTTCCTATTATTAAATATGAGATTGCATTCATACTTCTGGGAGTGTTTTAAAAGTTTGAAATCCAATAGGAACATTTGGCTACATTCCCTCCTTAAAATAATATCGTTCCCTTCTGAATAGGGCTGTGCCTCTGGTGATTATGCCGACGTTAGTTTCTTTTTCTTTTTTCTATATTTTATGAAGATTTTAATCGACATGAAAACTAACAATTTTAATATTTAGAATAAAAGAAGAAAGCCAAAAGTGCAAAAAGAAAGGAAAGAATGTAAAGAAGTAACTTCTAGTTTTCTTTACAGCAGTTAAAAGTATAAATTTATCTCTAGTTTGTAAAGATAATATCCATTTTTTTGTATAATTTTTTTCAATCATGAAAACCGTGGGTTATAATTTCATTTTTTCCTATTCATGCAAAAAAGTTTGTAGGGGGTTTCTTGGCAGCAGAAAACTTTCTGAATTGTTGGAAGTTAAAAACCCACTCCTAGGAAAATGAAACATTTTAGGATATATTAAAAAGGCAGAATATTTCCCCTAAAAAGAAAAGTAGAAACTCAGAGAGGCAGAAAGTACCTCCCACCTTTGCTAATGGGCCATTACTTTGGCCTAGGCCAGTGTATTTTACATAACAAAGTTCTACTTTAGGTAGAGCTATAATAAGAATTCCCCAAAGCTCTTTCATTATATTATTATCCAGCAAGGCTCAACCAAGCCTGGGACTCAGGACAGCCTACAGAGTTGCCCCTGCATGGCCCCATGGGAGTCTGACAACCAATCAGAAAACAAGCTCAAATTAAAATCTCAACAGAAGGTATAAAACCTAGGCACTCTCAACATACCACCCCTTCTTTTCCTTCACCCAACATCTTGAAGCATGCAATCATCCTTTTCACTTTGGAGCTCCAAGGCATGTGATCCTATCCACCATTAAACCATCTTTCCAATAAACAGCCTCCATGTTTCCAGTGTCCTTTTTCCCATTTGGATCTGAACCCAGAAGGATATTACTTCCAACATCATCAAATATGTCAATTTGGCCACTTTGACGAGTTCCATCACCTTCACCTTAACATTCCTCCATTGTGGCTTAATATTTAATCTTTTCCCCTTTGTGCATATGTTGCTGCATAAAATATAAAAACAAAGTTCCATGACTGTTGTTCCAACTTGATCAGTCCAAAGAAAAGCCTCTGATTTCAATCAAGTATTAGTCTTTAAAATCTTCTGAATTAGTATATGTATTTGAATCCTTTTTTTAATATTTTTTGCACATCCACCAAGCATGATGAAATGTCCCATCTTGTTCACATTTCCAGTATCCAGACCTTTGCCCTAGGCCTTCAGGCCCACCATGATGACTTCCTCCTTGTCACCATCTATCTTTGGGGCACTCTTCACTGGCAAAATGGGCAGCAAATTCGTTTTACAGTTATGGGCCTGATGCTGCGATGGTGTCCATTTTCAGGCCAGTTGATTCAGCTGGTGATCTCCTGCACACTCTGTAACAGATTGATTTCCATGGCCACCTTTCTTCTATTTCCAGGGGGGAAGGGGATTTGGGCAAGTACTAGGCAATATTTTTTTTAATTTCCCAATTCAGTCTGTAGTTTCCAGATTATTGGAATTTCTTCAATCTGAATAATAATATGATTTTTTTTACATATGCATGCCACTTAATTCCAAGCAACTCCGAATGCTGATCAAATTTAGTCTGTAAAGCACAGTTTGCTGGCTGTAGCTTCAAGTAAAACCTCCTTTGAATCAAGCTCAACTCTTGGGACACATCCACAGAGTTTTCTTAAGGAGATGCTGCCCTTTGCTGAGACACTACTTGCTGTTGCCTTTCATTAAATACTTTTCATCCTTAGTACATGGCCTCCACCAAGCTTGTTCAAATCCTAGTTAAAACTTAGCTTAAAAAATGGCTGGCTTGGGTGTTGCAGTGCATGCCCTACAGTTATAAATGGTGGTAAAATCACATGTAATTAATTATACTAAATGCCTTTCATTTCTTAAAAAAATCCAAATTAGATGGGGGGATGTGGGCCAAACCACCCAAAAAGTTGTGGTCCATCAATTCAATTACTGGATCTGGCATATATAGTACAATATTGCATATTTTCCCTTTCTTTCCCACTCAACACTTGATGCTGCCATCAACTCCCTTTCTTCCCCTCTGAATACTTGATGCTTCCAGGACAAAAAAGGACTGAAGTAAAAAAAATGCCTTTTAATGTAAATAATTATAATTTAGATGGATGAACAATATGAGAACTTCCTTCTTTAAACTATAGTTGGCAAGTCACCCAGCTCCCAGTCTTACACAGTAACAGTGACAGACTCAGTTTTCACTTCGAGATCTCACCTTCTTCTGCAAGCCCTGTGTGTAAAACAGCTGACACGTGGCAATCGGCTGTGCTGTGCTATAGCCATGCGAAGCAACTGAGGTTGAAAAGCAGGAAATAAAGGTTATAGAGCCAGGGTAGGTGGGAGGGCTCAGCAGCTGATTATCGGAGCAAACCAGTCACAGCTGAACCAGGCCGAACCGGTAGAATGCCACCACTGTCGCACATCCTCTGTTCCATAAGGAAAAAGGACAGCCGCATTGTTCATGAAGGTAAAAGATATCCAAACTATGGTTTTGTTTCAACTAAACAGAAAATTACTAAAGTGCTTAATAGATGTGTGGGAAAATATTTGTGATACAGAGAGAGGAAAGGGGTTGGATTTGGTTTTTAGGACTTATTTACCAGCCTGTTTAACGAAATTTGACTCATTAATTGATTCCATCCTTTTAGGGCTAGGTTCACCCATTATGCTAAATCAAAACCAAACAATCCAGTTATCCCCTACATAAAATATGAACCCAATCTTTAATATGAATAACTATATACATTTAGAAATTTCTCTTGTGAAATGGAACTAACAGCTATTGGTTTGGGGGGCTTTTACAAATCTTTCTGAAAATCTGAACATTACGTTGAATGCAAATCTATTCTCCATAATCAATTATCCAAATTTGAGTTCCTTTTATTCTACTTAGTAGTAACTTTAGTCTCATGTTGTATCTGTATGCATGGCTGAGGAATTCTGGAAGTTGAGGTCCACACATTTTAAAGTTTCTAAGATTGGAAAACACTGCACCAAAGATATCTTTTCTCTATTGCAGGGTAGGGAAATTCATGGTCTGCCAAAAGTAACTGAACTCTCAGCTGTCTGAAACCTCTGAACATTTATTTATTTATGATGTATATGGTGACCCATCTGGACAGCTTACAAAGGTTAAAACAGAGAAAACTCACACATAATACATATTGGTAGTTGAACAACATCTGAACAGCTACTGATGCTGTCGGGAGATGTTTCTAATATTTTCTGTGTACATGCTTGTGTAATTGTACTAGATTTGTACCAGGACGTGCTGAGTAGCTGAGATTGTGCACTTGTTGAAAGTAGAATTGCCCCATTTAGGAATAAGATGTTTGGTAACAATAAAATCTTAATGACAACTGCAAATGAAAAATGTGTATTACTAGAAAAATAAAATATTTTGAGGATAATTATTCAGAAATATGGTGGGGAAACTGTCAGTTTTCTTTGAAGCTGCTCACTATTTTACTTCTGAGAACTTTCTGGCTGCTTGTTCTTGAACCATTTGATGGAATATAAAAACTCTGGAATACCAATGGAAGAATCTTTATGTGTGGTGTGTCTGTGCACATGCATCTTCTGCAATTTGCTGTCTTAGTAAAACCAGCAACTACTAATAAGTTTAATATATAAGGTAGTGTGGGTAGGAGATTTCTTAGTTTACTTGGTGTTTGTTATATTTTTTTTCTTTTCTTTTGGTTTCTATTATTTTCCATTATTTTTCTTTACATTTAAGGATTGTTTTGTTTAATTATGTTTTTTAATATATTTTGGTTAATATTTCACATTTCAGCGGGAAAAATTACAATCTTCATTTGGTTTGGAATCAATCAAAGCAGTTTATTGCTTTTAATAGGACTGCTTCCATTATGGCTATGTCTCAGTTTAGCCCATCCTTAGTAGATTATTGTGTGTGGGAAGCCCCACCTCCTAGGAGAATAAAATATTTTGGGAAATATTTAAAAGGCAAGATAAAATATTTCCTCTAAAGCAGAAATAAAAAAATCTTAAGGGAGACAGAAATCAGCTCCAGTTTCTCTGCCCCAAACAGAAACTGAGGAGCCCAGCTTTTAGAAATGCTAAAACCGAAGAGGTCTGTAGGGGGCATGCATAAGCGCACCAACGTGCCTACCATACTATTAGTTTTTTTATATATTTTTTTTATTTTTCTTATATGTATCCATGTATTCACAACTATGTTTTTACTTATACTTATTATCTTGTAAGCAATTGACAAATATAAATAGATAGATATAGGATAGGATAGATAGATAGATAGATGATAGTATAGATAGATAGATAGATAGATAGACGACAGACAGACAGATAGATAGATAGATAGATAGATAGATAGATAAATAGATAGATAGATAGATAGTAGATAGATAATAGATGAAAAAAAAATGCAGATTTGTCATCCATTCAGAAAAACTTGATCAAGACAGAAAACAAACAAAAAGGTTGGGAAATTAGCTCAGAAAAAACACCTAGGATTTGCATTTCTCTTCTTTTTGCATATAGAGCCGTATGACCCTACATAAACCCCTACATGACCATAGTATCTGATAACATCAATAGAAATTAAGGTCCAATGTTCTTGCACCAGGAACAGGAAACTCCAAATTACAAGGCCCAAGAGAAGGCGCTTTAAACCTTACCCCCCATTTCCTCAACTCCATTTGTCAGCTGCCAGATCACAATTAGTATTCGGTATATCTCTTCATCAATAAACCTCTCTTTCCAATGAGCGCCATTGTGTTTCCGAGCATCTTCCCCAAGCTTGAACTGACCAGATATTTCTTTTTTTTTTTTTTACAAATTTTTTATTAGTTTCAAATAAACAAACATGCACAAACAAAACACAAGACATCAAAACATAAAACTTCCTTTTGGAAAGCGGCTGTAGTTCCCAAGTTACATCTTTTTTTTACAACATTAGATTTCAAATTCATCCTCACTTTTTATCCAATTTCACTATTCTTAATTACCATTCACATCTTCTATATAGCTCTCCCTCTTTTCACTTTCTTAATTCTAATTTTATTTATTTCAATCTCAATTATAAATCATTATATATATTTCTTTTGTCTTTCTATTTCAATTTTCTATTTTCTTTTCTCATTAACACAAAAGTTCTCCTGTAATCACTGATGGAAAGTAATTTTTGGGAACGCCTTGAATCTTTTCTATAATTTAACACTCTAAAATAATATATACTTTTCATCTGATTCTTACAGTTAGTGCATTACTAAAGCTACTTACGATATACTATAAAATAAATAAGAAAATAATAAATTCATATAATATAATTAAAAACAATGATCCATAGCCAAATTAACTCTATTATTAAATCCAGTTTTCTAACATTATTTCAGGTATAAACTCAACAATAATAATCTTATGTACTTTTAGCAGTCTTTTTATTTAATCTATTTACCCACTATTTCTGAATAAATCTTGTTTCATTTACATTTATATTTAAATCTTTATACTTCTCTTCCCTGTTTTTCCTTCCTTTCTTCTTCTATTTCAGTTCTTCTATTTATCTATTGCTCATTAAACACAAAATTCTCCTGTAATCAAGATTGGAAATATATACCTTTAAATCTTTCCCTATGTTTAACACTCTAGGAATCAAATATCTTTTCGTTCTGATTGTACTTCGTGCATTCAATTGCTTACTAATTACTAAAAGTAGAAAGAATAATAAGTTTATAATAGGATTAAAAACAATAATCCATAGCAAATTAAACTGTATTATAAAATCAATTTTCTAAAAACATTATTTCAAACGTATAAATACAAACATACCAGTTTATGGACTTTTCTTTTTTTAATCATATTTTAACCCAGTATCACTAAAGTAGATCTTGTTTCTTATAGCATCTTGTTTTAACCCTTTGTAGACTTCTCTTCCCTTTGTCCCTTCTTTTCCTCTCCCAATCCGCTGCCTTTATCCCCTTGTCTCAGTATATCGTCGTATATATCATATTCTATTTCAATTTCCTCTCATTCTGTCTTTTCTCTTAACACAAAAAATTTGTTCCTGTAACACAGATTAAAGTATAACACCTTTAAATCTTTCCCCTAGATTTAACACTCAACAATAATATTATACCTTTCATTTCTTGGTTCTGCTTAGTAACATTCTGAAACTACTTACTGTATTTATAAAAATAAAAGAGAACCCAATAAGTTACTAAGTATAGTATAAAATAATTAACATAACAAAATGAACTCAATTATTTAAATCAAATTTTCTAACATCTATTCTCAAATATAAATACAACAATACATCTCTATGCTACTTTTCAGACTCTTTTTTAATCATATTTTTCCTCACTAATTCTCTAAATAGATCTTGTTTCTTTACATTCTTGTTTTAAACCTTTGTAACTTCTCTTCCTTTTTCCCTTCCTTTTCTTCTGCAATCCTGTCTTTTTACCTCTTGTCTCTTAATCTCCACCTTCTTGACTCCACCTTCTTCTTGTATTTCTCTTTTCTGTTGCTTCTAACATTATATGAATTTTTCATCTTATTTTCCCTTTTTTGTTCTTTTTTTAAATTCGTAAAATTCTCCTTCTTATTTCCCTTCTTATCCCTTTTCTTCCCAGCTAAAATTGGTTGTTTCATTAAAGTGGCTTCTTTCATCACAGTCTTCTTGTTCTTGTAGTTTCTGGTAGGTATAAACGCCTGTCTAAAAAATGAGAAAACGATCCAGAAGAGCTTTCCCTTCTTTGTCATCTTCTTTAGCTTTTTAATTCAATTTTCAGTTCAATCAGCAAGTTAGTGCCATTTAAAAGTTTTGTTAAAACCCAAATATTTTTGTCTTTCAAATAGTAATTTCCAAAAGTCCCAAGTACCAAGCAATCCAAATACACCCCACGTCTGCTTTCATTTAGCACTTTCTTCTTTTCTAATATTTTCTCTTCCTGCGGGTTCATGGTTCAGTTATTAAGCTTCAGTTGAATAATCTTTTAGAAGTTTTGTTACAGTTTCACTCTATCTTGTAAATTCCAAAGCAGCCGCCTCCAAGAAAATCTTAATGTTAGTCTTTTCCTTCCCTTCCCCACCTTTATATAGCCAAAAAAAATTATTTTTTTTCAATTGCTCAGCAAATTCTTATCTGTCCCCTTACGTCTTCAATTTTAGTTTAATTACCTGCTGATGCCAAAACGGTTTTTCCGATTTCTCACTTCATTTGCTATCACATGTAAGGAAGAGAGTGAGGAAAACAAACATTGTTCCCTTTTTTACTTTCATTCAGCCGCTTCTTCTGTCTTCTAGGGAACGATGTATCATTTAATAAGACTTAAAGTCCGAGGCCATTTAAGTAATTTACTTGTCATCCCAGTTAGCCAAAAACTTTCACTTTCTCAGCTTCCTCCTGCACATTCTTATCTGGATGAAAGCTTCTTTGTGGAGGCCATTACTGACCGCCGCTCCACCACTTTTGGAAAAGGGAGTTAAGCCAGCTGAGGAGGGGGGGTTGTGATTCCCCCGGACGCCTGCTGAGTCTCCCCTGTCTTCAGTTACCTCTACAGGGTAACTATAGCTCCCAAATCCAGCTGGATCAGGGGCACTCCAGCGGCAAGCGCAGCAGGAACCGCGCACAATCACGGATTCCTGATGCCACCAAAGCCTTGCAAACCGGAAGTCCTGAACCAGATATTTCTTCCAGCATGTGGACGTCTATACAGTTTTTCCTTCACTTTACATCTCCAATCTACTCTTTATATTGTTATTATTAATTTATAATATTATTATATAGTATCATATCGCTTACTTTAACATGCAGGATAGTGCATGTGTTGTTGCAATGCAAGTTCTGACCCTTTTGTATATGCATTGATGTCACATGCATGATCAAAGGGATGAGAGTTCCAGAACAAGACTACATTTGCCATTTTGCCCATATTCAGTCTCTCCCGTCCCTTCTCTCTCTCTCTCTCTCTGTCACACACACACACACACACACACACACACACACACAGAGTNCCTCTCTCTCTCTCTCTCTCTCTGTCACACACACACACACACACACACACACACACACACAGAGTGTAGACACTGCTGCTTCTTATTCTAATATTTGGCTTCTTCATTGGCAGCTTTATAATGCCAATAATGCTCTTGCTGAAGCTGCTACTAATGTGCTCTAAGGTAAGAGCAGATGAACGTTTATGAGGAGAATTTAAAAAAAATTAATAAATGAAACCTCATTGAAACCATTTTGAATATTTTAAAATTTGGGGGGGCACTTTATTCCTTCTGGAAAAAAATATTCCATATTTGGGGAGAAGTTAATTCTTATTAGTATTACCAGATGATTAGCACATATGACAAAACTGGAATATGACATTCTGGAAACCTACATCAGCTTTGGATAAAGACTGCAACAACAATATTTTTCATCAATGGATTTAATTTTTCTGACATCCAACTTTCCATTTGTTTTTATTTGTGGTGGTCCTCCACTGATTTAACAAATGGGCAGCTCTCAACTTCTTTCAGTGTCTCTAGGGAAAAAACCCAAAATATTCATTTGGAAAAAAAAAAGTACAGCAAATTGCCAGGAGTCACAAGAAGTCCAGATGATTCTCAAGGATGTCACTCATGAATTCTCATGAAGAATTCAGATGACACTATCACCCTTTAATAATTATTTTTTTAATATTTTGTATCTACTTTTCATTTTTTTCCTTTTTGTTTTTTGATTGTTTGATTAATGAAAGGGATCCAAACCAAAAAAGAAAAGAATTCTATATACAGTAATGATAAATAGAAAATCTAATTCTAATCCTCATTCCTACAACCTAATATTGTCCTAAAGCCCATGTCACACTGGCCAACGGATGCAAAAAGGACACAGCGGACGAGCAAAATGTTCCATCCGTTGTTATGCCGTTCTTCAAAAGGGGCAAAAATTTTGCATAACAGAGTGGATAACACGGACACGGGGAGGACGCAGGGCGGATGGAAAGCGGATGCAAGGAATGGAAGCCCAGCGGATGGCAGCGGATGGGGCGGATGGCGCAACCGCAGGGCTCCGGGGGCCTCAGCGAAGCGACACGGAACGGAATACAGCGGATGCAGAGCGGACACTGAACGGATGAAGCGGAGGCACAGCGGATGCACAGCGGATAAAGCGGATGCACAGCGGAAGCCTAGCGGATGCACAGCAGAAGCGGAACGGGTGACCGAGCGTTAAATTGCGCATGCGGGGGGAAGCATTGCGTAAGCCCCCCGGATATAAACGGGAAGCAGCTCGCACGTGGCCAGCATTCCGAGGAAAGGACCTGCTGCTGGACACTTCGAGTTCCTTGCCTGCATGCATGCCTGCCAGCCTTGCTGCCAGCCCTGCCTTCCAGCCAGCCTTGGTGCCTGCCTGCCTGCCTTCCTAGAAGCCTTCCTGCCAGCCTTGGTGCCTGCCTGCCTGCCTGACAGCCTTCCTGCCACCTACCTGCCAGGCTTCCTGCCAGGCTACCTGCCAGGCTTCTGCAGGGCTTCCTGCCAGCCTATCTGCCAGGCTTCCTGCCAGCCTACCTGCCAGGCTTCCTGCCAGCCTTGTGACTCCTGCCAGCCATTCGTGCCTGGCTTCCTGCCAGCCTTGGTGCCTGCCAGCCTCCTGCACCAACCAGCAAACCCCACAACCATGGGAGGAAGCGAAAGCCTCAGCAGCCTGCCGCCATCCCTGGCAAGAGGGACAGGGCCAACCTCCCGCCACCCTGCTCGGGGAGTGCTTCTGCTGGGCTTCTGCTGAAGCTGCTCCTGGCGGTGGTGCTTCTGCTGGTGCTGGGGCTTCTGCTGGTGCTTACTCTGTTGAAGCTCTCCTGTCCTGCTGGCCCTGCTGGTCCTGCTCGTGTGCTCCTGGACTTGCTCGTCCTGCTCGTGCTCGCTGGTCTTGCTCGTCCTGCTCATGATCCTGGTCTTGCTCATCCTGCTCGTGATCCTGGACTTGCTGGCCCTTGCTGGTGCTTACTCTACTGCTGGCTGATCCTGGTGCTGCTTTGTCCTGCTGCTGCTCATCCTGCTGCCGCTGCTCCTGCTGCTGCTGCTGATGATGATGATGATTATGATCCTGCTCGGTGAGGATGAGGATGATGATGATTCTGCTCGTGCTGCTTGCTGCTGCTGGTGGTGGTGGTGGTGTGGAGGAGGAGCCCCTACTACCTGGGAGCCCCTCTGATGAGGGCCCATCTGGTCCAGCCAAATGGGAGGAAGAGGCGTATGCGACAACGGGAGAGGAGGCAATACTATATTGAGGAGGCAGACGAGGATAGGTGCTGGAGTGCTGGAGGAGAGAACGACTATCTGTGGCAGAAGGGACAACCGGCGTGTACAGGACAGCCAAGTGGAAGCAGGCTGCTTGGAGAGAGAGGGCAGAGAGTATGGGTTACACTTCGGAGGTGCTCCTCGGCTGGTGGAAACATATGCACACCTGGTACGGGAAGCTGCACCTCAAGAAATCTGGCCAGACCACTGTGAACTGACAGACCAGAGAGACCTATGTCATGGCCAGGTCCAGCTTCCTGCAGGGTGAGGTCCGCCACCGAGGAGCACCAGGAGCCCTCTCACTACCTCTCTCTCCGGCAGCCTGCTGAGAGCCAGTCCTCTTCCAGCCGAGAGTCAGTCCCTGTCTCCAGGCAGGTTTCTGTGGAGCGTGGCCACTGCGGGAACCCATGGACAGGTGTTGGTAAGCGTGGTGGAATGCGAGAGGACTCCCTGGATGCGGTGGGAGAGAGGAGACATCGAGGTCCACCACAGTCGTAGCCGCATCCATCCCCCCCAGCTCGCCTCCGCAGAAAGGCAGAGAAGCCGGACAGCAGGAGGGGCAGAGCCACACTGTCCTGCTGGAGATCAGGACACCATCCGGCACCAGCATAGATATCCTCTCTCAGCTGGTCCACACCAACTCCTCATCCTCCAACGCGCAAAGCCCTTCCTCATCTATGTCAACCAGACCCTCAAGGAAATGACGGATCCACAGTACCACTGGTGAAGGACCAGATCACGGAGCTGCTTCACAACCCTCCAGACTCAGAGGAACCTGCTCCCACCCAGTCCAGGTCTGCTCCTCCACCCAGGTGATGTCACTCCCATTCCAAGGCTTCCCACAGGCCCTCACCTACCAGGCTTACGGCTACCAGGAGGTTCAGCAGCACAGGCAGCAGCCCTTCCCAGTCAGGCAGCAGAGTCATCGGGCGACACCGTTGCCACCTTGTTCCACTGATGCCACCGATGCCACCCACGACAATGATGCCACCCATGCCAGTCCTCACCCAGCTGCAGAGCAGACAGCCCCACTACACTACTCCTTCCTCCACCCCACAGCCAAGGCTCCGGCCTCAGTACATCTGTCATCAATACTCGGGCTGACACCCCATGGCATGGGAGGAAGGACCTCTCAGCATCATGGGGCTAAGCCAGCTGTCCGACACCTTCCTCAACACACTGTCCCCTGTTGTCCTCTCGGGGCCAGGCACTCCAGCACCACCCAGCCTCCACAGCACCTGGACCTTCACCCCTGAGACTGGGCACACCTCCGAGTGACCAAGAAGAGTGCCAGAGACCTGGGCATGCTGGCTACCTGTGGACTTTATGTGGACACTTGACTTGGGTCATTTTTTTTTACAGCTTGTTGTTCAATAAAGTTTATCTTTGATTTCACACACTTGCTTCATTTCTTTTTTTTTAATAAAGTCTGATGGAAACTTTTAGAATTGGGCTTAAGCCTTTGCATGCTTGTGGATGGGTTAAGATAGGCAGTGGGGTGGGCAGGGAACCTGTGGAATGAGGAGGGATACCTTTGGGATGGCTAATAGCTGTGGGATAGATAAACCTCCAGTGCAAGCATAGTGGGACTGTATGGTCTACCCTCCAGGTGCACAGCCTATGGCCCTTTATATATCGATGTACATGAATTTTAGTCAGCATCAACCATGGCGAAGAGACGATGCTGAAGAAGCCCTTGTAGTTGAAATAAGTGGATCCCCAACTTGGCTGGCGCTTTTGCAGGCCACGTGCTTGCCATCGATGGCTCCAACGGTGTGTGTGGGAAGTTTCACTCTGATACCACTGCTCTGCAACTTTCTTTCCATCCTTCTTCAGTGGAGGGGCACTGGAGGAGCTCCTCCTTTATTCTTCGATGATGGCTGCCCACCACCTCTCTGACCACAATGCTGATGGTGTTGTGTGGCACCTCCAGCCGTACTGCATGCTTTTGTAGTGTGGTTCCCTTGAGGCCAGGTGGCGCAGAGTGAGTGCCATCTTTGAGCCCAGGTTCCAGCCTGGGCCGGAATTTGGTGTTTGCCTTGGTCAACCGGGGTGTCCAGCCGCTGCACAACTTCGTCAAACATGGCTGGAGGCATCCTCATGAAGTTCTGGAATGCCCAATGTGTCTTCGTTCCTGAGTCCACCATCAGCTTGTTGTACAGTCCGTACTCTGCTCTTCTCACCCGATCCATTTTTGGACCCAGATGCTTCTTGGCCGCCTCCCTTTTCTTCCCATAGAAGAGGTTCACAGAGCCTGTAGATGGCTTCGTACTGTTGCAGGAAGGATGGTGGCTGCCAAAAGGACTGTGGTATGATCCAACGGTGACCATGACTGGAGCTGTGGAAGAAGGAAGAGTCAGATGAAGGCTGCAGAGGTCTGCACAGGTGGGCTGCTGGTCTGAAAGTGAGATGCAGACGAGTTGCTCCCCCTGTTTCTTGGCAGTTATAGGTGTCCCTTTGCATCCTCTAGGGATCCTCTAGGGATCTCTAGACATCCTTAATATCTGAAGATAGGTCCCCTCTGCGAACGTTTTTTTCCGTTTTAAACGCTTTGTTTCCACTTGGCATCCATTCTGCATCTTCCTGCATATGTTCCGCATCCGTTCCGCTTCCTCCCTGCCTCCGGGCGGATGCAAGTTGTGCGGATGCGCGCGGATGCCAAGCGGATATAGCGGATGCATTATGGATTCGTAATGGATGCGTAGCGGATGCGTAAGCGGATGCATAATGGACGAACTGGATAAATTTTCCGCACAAAAGTTTTAGGCAGCCCAAAACTTTTGGAGTGGATGAAACGTCAATAAACGGATGCTGGACGGATAGAGAGGAAGCAAAACGGAGGCAGTGAGTACATCGCGTTTATCGAACGGATGGCAAGGTTTTTTGTCCGTTTACATCCTCTTTGCATCCGTTGGTTCACTGTGACATGGTTTAATGTTGTCAGTTTAATCAATGGTAGTAAGCAAAATTGTACATCACTTTACCAAAAAGACAAAACACATCCTAAAACTATTTTTAATCATTTATATTTTGGGGAGAAAAATGTTCCAGTTTTTTTTTTTAATTCTTTATGGCCAAGTGTGATTGGACACACAAGGAATTTGTCTTGGTGCAAATGCTCTCAGTATACATAAAAGAAAGATACATTCATCAAGAGTCAAGAATCATAAGGTACAACACTTTATGATAGTCATAGTGTACAATAAGCACTAGGAAACAGTCAATATAAATCATAAGGGTACAAACGACAAAGTTACAGTCATACAAGTAACAAGTGGAGGGGATGGGTGATAAGGAGTGATGAGAAGGTCAATAGAATAGTAGTGCGAGAGTTTGTAAATAATTGTACAGTGTTGAGGGAATATTTGTTTAGCAGAGTGATGGTGTTTGGGGAAAACAGTCCTTGTGTCTAGTTGTTCTGGTGTGTAGTGCTCTATAGAAGGGGTTGCCAACCTTTTGGATTCAGGGACCACCAAACTCATAATTTTAGATCCAGGGACCAATAACCGGTTCGGTGGGCATGGCCTAATTTGTGGGTGTGGCTTGGTAGTCATGTGACTGGCTGGGCATGGCTTGTATGTAAATATTATAAATTTCATATAAATATTGATTTTTTTTTATAAAAAGAGCAATTTTTACCCAAAATCAGGCAAAGCAAGCAGGCAGATTGAGTTGCTCACAAAAATCGCAGATTCATTCAGAGATCTATCCATCTGCCATTAGCTAGCTCAGTCTGTCACAAAAAATTTGCTTGCAAGCAAACTCACAAAATTAACTCACAAACACACCATGCATCTAAATATTTAATTTTTTATTTAAAAACAGCAACTTTACCCAAAATCAGGCAAAGCAGGCACATTGAGTTGCTTGCAGAATCATTCAGTGATCTATCTATCTGCCATCAGCTAGCTCAGTCTCTAAATTTGCTTGCCATGAGTCTGCACTGAATTTGCTTGCAAGCAAACCTTCAGTCCTAAGGGAGGTTCGGCTGTACTGAGCCGAAGATCTAAAGACTCACTAGAAAGCAAGAAATCCAACCATTTCCTGCTTCCTAGCTAATCTAAATCCCCTGGCACAGCAGAACACCTGATGGTCGGAAAAAGGAAAAATAGCAATTTAGCAAGCAAGTTTACCAGGTACGGAATAAGTGGGCGGGGTGGGTTCCCGCAGGCCATATGGGTGGTGCGGCCTTGTGTTTCTGTGCAGCCTGGATTAATTGCTTTATGGGGGGTGCTCTGGGAGTGAGATTTCTCTGTGGCCCACCAAAAAATTTTTGTGACCCACCGGTTGGCGACTGCTGCTCTAGACCACTCGTGTCAAACTTGCCATGTTATGTTGCCATCGCGTGATGTTTCATAACATTTTTCCCATTCGTGCACCTGGGATAGGTGTGGCCAGCACGTGATGCATCTAGCCTGCAGACTGCCAGTTTGACACCCCTGCTGTAGACCGACGATGTTCTGGGCTGTTTTGTAATTTTAAAAAATACACAAACGTTTCCAAAAATTTTCAGAGATGGTCAATTATAAATCACTTTCTACTTTCATAGTTGTATATATTGATTAAGAAAATAGTATCTTCGCAGTTGGACTCACCCTAGAAGTAAGGAATTATTTTTATTTATTTCAAGCTATTTTAAAAGTTAAAGTCTCTCCATTTTCAAGACGAATCACATTTGTCTGAGATCTGACAAAATATGATTCTACCTTCTTGACCTCTCAGCAATTTCAGTACAACCAGCATGGCTTCCTTCTGGAAAAAAGCTTGAAACAATGGGAATAGGAAGCATTACCAGGTATTAGATGGTGTCACTTAGAAATAGTTGTTCCTCAAAATGAGAGTATGGCAAGATGTTCTTCAGGCTTCTATTCTGTCTCCAGAAATTTTTATCATACATTGGGAATGATCATCATTAACAAAAAGAATAAGCAATAATTTGAGTGGGAGATAAACTAAGGAACAGGAAGAGACATAAGAAAGAGGAAGAAGAAAGGAAATGGGGATTGCTGACTATTGCTGTTGGCTTTTTCCTGACTGCTGATGATAATCACCTGTTGTAATTCTGATTGCCCATTGGATTTGTCTGTAGCATTGCTTGCCACCCATTTTAGGCTCATATAAAGAAACCAGTTCCCAGAAAGCTAGCATATAGGAGTTTGGCTAGGAAACTTGCCAATAGCAAAGAACACTTTCGCCTTGGATGTTCGTCAGAGGGGGCTGAATAATACAGATCTTATGAACTCCTGGGGATATATTGTGTTTATTTTCATTCTGAAGACAATAAGAACTATACATGCTGCAAATGCAAGCCAAATGTTCTCCAGGAAGAGATGAAGAACCAGAAGCAACATTGCTGTCCGTCCCAAACTTAACAATCAAGGGAGGTTATTTCCTGAGTGGAAAGCAGGAGACACTTAAAAAAGAAATCTCCAACCAAAAATGAGACTGGGAGATAGAGGAATGTGACATAAAGTCTTAAGCCCCTGTCACACTGCACCAACGGATGCAAAGAGGATGTAAAACAGACAAAAAAGCTTGCCATCCGTTGGTTAACGCGATGTACTCACTGCCTCCGTGTTTGCTTCCTCTCTATCCATCCAGCATCCGTCTATTGACGTTTCATCCGCTCAGAAAGTTTTGAGCTGCCCAAAACTTTTGCGTGAAAATGTATCCAATTCATCTGTTATGCATCCACATCCACATCGCTACGCATCCGTTATGCATCCGTTATGCATCCGCTATATCCGCTAGGCATCCGCGCAACTCGCATCCGCTCGGACGCAGGGAGGAAGCAGACCGGATGCAGAACGGATGCCAAGCAGAAACAAAGCATTTAAAACGGAAAAAACGTTCGCAGAGAGGACCTATCTCGGATATTAAGCATGTCTAGAGGATGCCTAGAGGATGCTTAGGGAAAACCTATATTCCTTAAAAAGGAGGAGCAACTCATCTGCATCTCACTTTCAGAACAGCAGCCCCAGCGGTGCAGACCTCTGCAGCCTTCATCTGACTCTTGCTCTTCCACAGCATCCAGTCATGTCCACCGTGGATCGTAACACAGTCCTTTTGGCAGCCCACCATCCTTCTGCAACAGTGCGAAGCCATCTACAGGCTCTGTGAACTCTACTACAGGAAGAAAAGGAGGCGGCCAAGAAGCTTCTGGGTCCGAAGATGGATCGGGAGAAGAGCAGAGTAGGACCGTTACAACAAGCTGATGGTGGAGCTCAGGAACCAAGAAACTCGGGCATTCCAGAACTTCATGAGATGCCTCCAGCCATGTTAACGAAGTTGTGCAGCGCCTCGCACCCGGTTGACCAAGGCAAACACGAACTTCCGCCCAGCCTGGAACCTGGCTCAAGATGGCACTCACTCTGCGCACCTCCCTCAGGGACCACCTACAGGAGCATGCAGTACGGCTGGAGGGTGCCCACACAACACCATCAGCATTGTGGTCAGAGAAGTGGTGCAGGCCATCATCGAAGAATACCTGCAGGAGCTCCTCCACTGATGAAGGATGGAAGAAAGTTGCAGAGCAGTGGTACCAGAGGTGGAACTTCCCACACACCGTTGGAGCCATCGATGGCAAGCACGTTGGCCTGCAAAGCACCACCCAAGTCAGGCTCCACTTATTTCAACTACAAGGGCTTCTTCAGCATCATCCTCTTTGCCATGGTCGATGCTGACTACTACATTATTATTGATAATAAAGGGCCATAGGTGTGGCACCAGGGAGGGTGGACCATACAGTTCCACTATGCTTGCACTGGAGGCTTATCTATCCCACTGCTATCCTTACCCATCCCACACCTATTACCCATCCCAAAGGTATCCCTGCCCATCCCAACAGCTATTACCCATTCCCCAGGTATCCCTCCCCATCCCACTGCTATCTTAACCCATCCCACAAGCATGCAAAGGCTTAAACCATTTCTAAAAAGTTTCCACCAAGACTTTATCAAAAAAAAAAGAAATGAAGCAAGTGTGTGAATCAAAGATAAACTTTATTGAACAACAAGCTGTAAAACAAAAATGACCCAAGTCAAGTGTCCAAAATAAACACTACAGGTAGCCAGCTATCCGCTCTCTGGCACTCTTATTGGTCACTCGGAGGTGTGCCCCAGTCTCAGGGTGAAGGGTCAGGTGCTGTGGAGGTGGTGGTGCTGGAGTGCTGGTCTGAAGCACCACTGGGGTGCCTGGCCCTGAGGGGACAACAGGTGACGGTGTGTTGAGAAAGCTCTCAGACAGCTGGCTCAGACCCGTGATGCTGAGAGGTCCTTCCTCCATGCACATGGGGTGTCAGCCCCAGTACTGATGACGAGGTACTGAGGCCGGGCTTGCTGTGGGGTGGAGGAAGAGTAGTGTAGTGGGGCTGTCTGGTCTGCAGCTGGGTGAGGACTGGCGTGGGTGGCATCGGTGTTGGGTGGCATTGCTGTCGTCGGTGCATCATTGGCTGGCTGGCATCGGTGGCATCAGTGGAACCGGTGGCAACGGTGTCGCCTGATGACTCTGTGCCTGGACTGGGAAGGGCTGCTGCCTGTGCTGCTGGACCTCCTGGTAGCTCGTAGCCCTGGTAGGTGAGGGCATGTGGAAGCCTTGGAATTGGAGTGACATCACCTGGGTGGAGGAGCAGACCTGGACTGGGTGGGAGCAGGTTCCTCTGGATCTGGAGGGTTGTGAAGCAGCTCCGTGATCCGGTCCTTCACCACCTGGTACTGGGTTCCTCCATGTTCTTGAGGGTCTGGTTGACATAGGTGAGGAAGGGCTTGCGGTGGAGGATGAGGAGTCGGTGCTGACCAGCTGAGAGAGGAGATCTATACTGGTGCGGATGGTGTCCCTGATCTCCAGCAGGACAGTATGGCTCTGCCCCTCCTGCTGTCTGGCTCTCTGCCTTTCTGTGGAGGCGGAGCTGGGGGGGTGGATCTCTCCACCGCACCAGGGAGTCCTCCACGTGCTCCACCACGCTTACCACACCTGTCCGCGGGTACTCTGCCGTGGCACGCTCCACAGAAAACCTGCCTGGAGACAGGGACTGACTCCTGGCTGGAAGAGGACTGGTTCTCAGCAGGCTGGCCGGAGAGAGAGGGTAAACAAGGGGCTCCTGGTGCTCCTCGGTGGCGGATCTCACCTCCAGGAAGCTGCACCTGGCCATGACGTAGGCCTCTCTGTCCGTCAGCTTTACTGTGGCCTGGGCAGATTTCTTCAGGTGCAGCTTCCCGTACCAGGTGTGCATATGTTTCCACCAGCCGAGGAGCACCTCCGAAGTGTAACCCATACTCTCCGCCCTCTCTCTCCAAGCAGCCTGTTCCACTTTGGTGTCCCTGAACAGCCGGTGTCCCTTCCGCCACAGATAGTCATTCTCTCTCAGCCACTCCAGCACCTCATCCTCGTGTTCCTCTCAATGAAGTATTGCCTCATCTCCCTCCCCGCACACGCCTCTTCCTCCCTTTGCCAGGACCAGATGGGCCCTCATCAGAGGGGCTCCCAGGTGGTAGGGGCTGCTCCTCCACAACCACCACCACCAGCAGCACCAGCAGGATCATCATCATCATCATCACCAGCAGGATCATAATCATCATCATCAGCAGCAGCAGCAGCAAAGCAGGATCAGCAAGACCAGGATCATCATCAGCAGACTAAGCACCAGGAGCCCCAGCAGCACCAGCAGGAGCAGCACCAGCAGGACCAGGAGCACGAGCAGGACAGGAACAACGAGCAGGACGAGCAAGACCAGGAGCACGAGCAGTACGAGCAGTACGAGCAAGTCCAGGAGCACGAGCAGGACACCAGCACGGACCAGCAGGACCAGGAGGAGCTTCAGCAGAGTAACGCAAGCAGAAGCACCACTGCCAGGAGCAGCTTCACGCAGAGTACGCAGCAGCAGAAGCACCACCGCCAGGAGCAGCTTCAGCAGAAGCTCCAGCACCAGAGAGCGAGCCCGAGCAGCAGAAGCCCCAGCAGAAGCAGAGTCAGGACAGGGGGTGGGAGGGTGGGCCTGTCCCTCTTGCCAGGGATGGCGGCAGGTTGCTGAGACTTTTTTGCTTCTTCCCCATGGTTGTGGGTTGCTGGTTGGCAGGGAGGCTGGCAGGGAGGCTGGCAGGCACCAAGGCTGGCAGGAAGGCTGTCACCAAGGCTGGCAGAATGCCTGGCACCAAGGGCTGGCAGGAAGCCTGGCAGAAAAGGCAGGCAGGCACCAAGGCTGGCAGGCAGGCACGCACCAAGGCTGGCAGGCAGACTGGCTGGCAGGGAGGCTGGAGGCAGGATGGCAGCAAAGGCTGGCAGACAGGCAGACAGCAAGGCTGGCAGGAAGGCTGGCAGCAAGGCTTGCAGACAGGCATGCAGGCAGGGCAGGCAAGGACTCGATGTATCCTGCAGCAGGACTTTCCTCCGAATGCTGGCCACGTGCGAGCTGCTTCCTTTATATCTGCGTGGCTTATGCAATGCATCCCCCCCGCATGCGCAATTAAGGCCAGGCATCTGTTCGGCTTCCGCTGTGCTCCGCTAGGCTTCCGCTGTGCATCCGCTTCATCCGCTGTGCATCGCTTCATCCATTCCGCGTCCGCTTTGCTGAGCCCCCCGGAAGCCCCAAGGATGTGCCATCCGCTTCCATCCTGTAGACTTTATTGGACACTTGACTTGGTCATTTTTGTTTTACAGCTTGTTGTTCAATAAAGTTTATCTTTGATTCACACACTTGCTTCATTTCTTTTTTTTAATAAAGTCTTGGTGGAAACTTTTAGAATTGGTTTAAGCCTTTGCATGCTTTTGGATGGGTTAAGATAGCAGTGGGATGGCAGGGATAGCGTGGATGGGTAAACAGCTGTGGGATGGTAAGGATAGCAGTGGGATAGATAAGCCTCCAGTGCAAGCATAAGTGGGAACTGTATGGTCCACCCTCCCTGGTGCCACACCTATGGCCCTTTATTGTCAATAATAATGTAGTAATCATCCACACATGTCAACACAAACACAACTCTTTAATTAAACGCCCCTGTTCATGTAGGCCCACCCAACATACATGGCCCAATCTCATCGTGTGATGAGACAGGCTGAAGGAAGCACCCATTAATCATCTATCATCTTTGTCTGCCACTCCCACCGCTCCAGCTGGGAGTTGAACCAATGTCTCAGGAAGGTTGCGCTGCTTCTTCCCTTCACGTGAGGCTCTGTTGGGGCCTTGCACATCCTGAGTGTCTATCAGGTTTCACCCTTTCCTCCATTCCCAGGCTCCATGCCCCATTGCGCTTGTTGGAGGTCCATGAGCCTGTTCTGCAAGACTGGGTAGCAGGTGCGCATGAGATTGTGCAGGATGCAGCAAGCTTCCACGATCCTCCTCACGGTCTCTGGGCGATGCTGCATGGTGGTGAGAAGTACCTGGAACCTATTGGCCAGGATGCCAAGGGCGTTCTCCACCACCCGCCTTGTCCTGGACAGCCTGTAGTTGAAGATCCTCTCTTCACGGGTGAGGCATCTGGAAGTGTAGGGCTTCATGAGGAAGGTTCTGAGGGAGAGGCGTCATCCCCACGATGAAGTAGGGCACATCTTGCGTGTCGTTGGCAGGGGTCTGGATCTGGAAAGCCCATGGTGAGGTTGCCTTTCCAGCCCCTCCTTGAGGTCACTGGCGTTGTTACCTGGGCATACTGAACATGAGCCGCTGCCTGAAGCATCGATGTACATGAACTTGTAGTCAGCATCGACCATGGCAAAGAGGACGATGCTGAAAGAAGCCCTTGTAGTTGAAATAAGTGGAGCCTGACTTGGGTGGTGCTTTGCAGGCCACGTGCTTGCCATCGATGGCTCCCCAACGGTGTGTGGGAAGTTCCACCTCTGGTACCACTGCTCTGCAACTTCCATCCTTCATCAGTGAGGAGCTCCTGCAGGTATTCTTCGATGATGGCCTTGCACCACTTCTCTGAACACAATGCTGATGGTGTTGTGTGGCAATCCAGGTGTACTGCATGCTCCTGTAGGTGGTCCCTGAGGCTAGTGGCGCAGAGTGAGTGCCACCTTGAGCCAGGTTCCAGGCTGGGCCGGAAGTTAGTGTTTGCCTTGGTCAATCTGGGTTTCAGGCGCTGCAAAACTTTGTCAAACCTGGCTGGAGGCATCCTCATGAAGTTCTGGAATGCACGGGTGTCTTCGTTCCTGAGCTCCACCATCAACTTGTTGTACAGTCCGTACTCTGCTCTTCTCCTGATCCATTCTTCGGACCCAGATGCTTCTTGGCTGCCTTTTTTCTTCCCGTAGTAGAGTTCACAGAGCCTGTAGATGGCTTCCCACTGTTGCAGAAGGATGGTGGCTGCCAAAAGGACTGTGTTACGATCCACGGTTGACATGATGGATGCTGTGGAAGAGGAAGAGTCAGGTGAAGGCTGCAGAGGTCTGCACAGCTGGGCTGCTGGTCTGTAAGTGAGATGCAGACGAGTTTGCTCCCCTTTTTATAGGCAGTATAGGTGTCCCTTTGCATCCTCTAGGCATCCTCTAGGCATCCTCTAGGCATCCTCTCGGCATCCTGTAGACATCCTTAATCTCTGAGATAGGTCCCCTCTGCAAATGTTTTTTCCGTTTTAAACGCTTTGTTTCCACTAGGCATCCGTTCTGCATCCGTTATGCGTCCGTTCCGCTTCCTCCCTGCGTCTGAGTGGATGCGAGTTGGGCGGAAGCGCAGTGGATGCCTCGCGGATATTGCGGATGCATAAGGATGCATAACGGATGCCTAGCGCGATGCAGAACGGACGAATTGGATACATTTTCCACGCAAAAATTTTGAGCAGCTCAAAACTTTCTGAGCGGATGAAACGTCAATTAACGGATGCTGGACCGATAGAGAGGAAGCAAAACGGAGGCAGTGAGTACATCCCATTAACCAACGGATGGCAAGCTTTTTTGTCCGTTTTACATTCTCTTTGCATCTGTTGGTGCAGTGTGACAGGGGCATAAAGAGAGACTAAATCAGCAATATTCAGACCAGACAAAACCAAAAGAATGCTACCTTCTCAGGTCAAATATGCAGAATATGGTAAAAGTTTCCCCAGGCTGTTTTACCTATTGATTATTACTCTACAAATAGGAATAAATAACACAACTAGAATCAATGCAGAACATCATGCAGCCCAACCTACTTCACAGTGTTGTCATTTTGAAGAAAATGGGAAGAAGATGTAGTATGCATGCTTATTACCTTAACTTATTTATAAAATAATAAAGGTGGAATAAAATATAATAAATAAAATAAACAATGAAGCAATGAATAGGAGGATGAAGAAGAAGCAATGGGTATAGGTAGTGTTTTCTTCTCTCCTTCCTGTTGAAAAATGTGGCCCAAGAAAAATGAATACTAAAAGAGCTAGCAGTAATGGTTTGAATTGTTTAATAATGGGGCACATTTACAAACTGAGAGAATTTCTGGCAAGAATGGTTGCACTTCACAAGAAGTGAAAGGAAGATGTCTGCAATCCTAATCTGGAAACCTTCAAATTTAATAATGTGAACATTAAAAAAAGTGCTTAGAAAATAGTATAATGCTAAGTGCTCAGAGATGTGCTGGATGTTGTTAGTCTGAGCTGAAAATGAATTTATTAGGATAAAAATAGTAGTAGATTCAAGAACATCAACAAGTAAACTATTTACAATTTACAATTAATTTATCTCTGTATATATTAGGGCAGGGAGTTTCTATGATTTTTCATCACGGTGTTATGATGTAATGAAGAATAGGTAGTCTCTTCTATGTTCTATGGGTGAGTTTTCAACTATGGGTCGTTTATACAATGATTACTTGAACCCTCATCACTCAGGGGAATCAACCTTTACAGATATGGATGCATGGTAGTAGATCATGAAACTCTGAATACAGGGAAGAGAAATCAATCTCTCTATATAACCAAATATGAGGAAAAAAGACCAAAAAGAAAGATTTGGAAATCTTATTGCAGAAAGATGAATATAATTTTAGTAAGCATTACTGAAACTTGATGAAACAAAACTCTTTAAGGATTTATTTATTCCAAAAACATCAAAGTCAAAAGTCCCAAAATAACTTCAAAAAACAAAAAAGCAGAAGCAACTTACCCTTAGAAGAAAAGCTAACAGAAGCAAAGGGCTCTATTTTTTCAGTTACACTAATAGCAAAATTAAGGTTTGAGCATGTTGCTACGAGAAGATGGCAGGAAAGCAAAGATGATGTAATCACTTTCTACTTTGTTTTATTCTTCTTTCCAAAAAGGAACCGTGATCAAATAGGCCTGAACAGAACAATTGACAAAAGGAGGAGTGGTAACCTAAAGGAAATGCAGAAACTATTGGGAGCATATGGCTGCCATGAATGAGTTTAATTGGATCATAGACAAAAGCAATTATATTTGAGAGATTTGAAGGAACTCACATTAGGAGCTCCTTTTGTGGCCTCTGATAAACCTTCAAGGAGAGACATTTGTTATAGGATTGAGAAGCTTCTGTATTTTTCTTATTTTCAAAAATGGAAAAATGAGGAGCCAGTATTTGCAAAATTGTCACCTAACATTAATATGGTACTGTAGAAAGTTAGCACCCTCTCCCTCCTAGAAGAATCAAATATTTTAGGAAATATTAAAAAGGCAGAATATTATATTTCCCTGGATGAGAAAAGGAAAAACTGTGCCCTGCAGCTCCCTGTCCCTCCCCTTCAGCTCCAGGGTGATGAGATTAAGACATGGCCTGGGGACATGATAGGATTAGCCCTCTACCATCTCACCACATGCACCTGGCAAGATTACATCACCCAGTAAGATTCAACCAAGCCTGGGACTCAAGACAACCTACAAAATTACCCCTGCATTATCCCATGGGAGTCTGACAACCAATCAGGATACATTCCTTGCCATAGGAACAGGAAGCAAGTTCAAAGCCCAACATAAAGTATAAATCTCTCTCCCTCTCTCACCTATATGCTCATTTTTGCCCAGGACCTCAAATGTGGTTCTGTCCACCTTGAAACCATCCTTCCAAGCAATCTCCATGTTTCCAAGTGTCTTTTTCCTCACTTGGAACTGAACCCAGATGGACATTTCTTCCAACAGTACTAATTCTTGAATAAATTAAGCATCCCGTTTGTGAGCATTTAAAAAAGAATGTATTACTTGGCAGGAATGAGCAGTGATATATCAAAAGTAAATCATGCCATATCAACGTGATCAACTAACAAACAGGTGTTTATGTGAAACCCTTGATTGACCAAAGTTAGGATTACAGAAGTAAATATGTATGGATTTATCAAGTGATGGCCATGGCAAATGGAAAACTGAGACCCAAAATGTAAAAACAGTATATGATAAAGTATGGATTAATGAATAAAGAAAATAAAGAAAAAAAGATAATATTATTTATCCATTAAAATAAGAGAAAAGAAAAGAATGTAATAAATAAAAATGATCTAGTGTGGAATTGGAACAAATGCATGAAAATGAAGGTATAGATTTAATTATGATTAAAAAGAAAAAAATTCCTTCAGAATAGTAAGTTGTTCAGAAGCAGTGAGATAAGGTTCTGGTTAAAGTAGAAGTTTAAAAGATCTTTAGCAATGAGAATAAGATATCTTCAAGTTAACTCAGAAATAAAAAAAACTTAGCTATTAAAAGTTTGTAAAGTATCTTCTGATATTTGTGATATCTTCTAGCTGTCGAAAATACTGCACATATTGTTTTAATGGCAACCACAAATTCCCTATATACTTACTTAGAAAAAAAATCAAGCTTGAATTTATATTGTTGTATCATTGTATCAAATAACTTAACACAACTATAATATAGATCAGTAATGTGCTAGCATCAAGAAGAAATTCAAAATTAATCTTCAAGTGGCTTAAAAATGTTAAATGTTTAACATTTGACTGAAAGAAATTTGAAGTTTGAAGTACTTCATGTGATTTTGAGTCTATTTGTTAATTCAACCTAGGATTGCATTGGCTTTTTTGGCTGCTGCCACACACTGCTGGTTCATATTTAAATTATCGCTACTAGGACTCTAAGACCCCACTCACAGTTACTGCTGTTGAGCTAGGTTTCACCTAATCTGTACATGTACATTTGGTTTTTCTTGGCTGTGTAAAATCTTACTTTTCTCTACACTGAATTTCACTTTGTTAGATAGGGCCCAGTTTCAAGGGTGTTGAGATTCATTTGGATTTTGAATCTATCTTCTGGGATATTGGCTATTCCTGCCAGTTTAGTGACATCCGGAAATTTTCTTAGCTCCCCTACTATTCCTTCATCTAAATCATTTTTATGGAGATGAAAAAATCATTTATGCAGATAAATTTGTGTTCTTTCAATTTAATTTCTGGCTTTGTAGGCAGGTACCATTGTGGTACTATTGGCTTATTTTGTGTACCTTTATGTACTTTAATCCCTCTCCCTGGTGTCCCCTTTTTTTAAAGATACTACTGTTTATAAGCTCCTGTCATGCTGGCCTCATATCCAAATAAAAACTTGAGTCGTACATTTAAATAAAAATAAAATAATTATAATTAGCATTTCTTTAAAATATCTTATAATTTACAGTCTCATGTTTAAACTAAATAATAATATAGCTATATGATCTTCTATATCACCATTATATACTTTATAATGCTGGGGTGTCAAACTGGATTTATTTGAGGGCCAGATCACCACTGTAGTTCTTGTCAGGGTAATTTCACCACTATTGAGATTCCTCCTGAAGCCAATTCCTCTGTGTTTTGTTCGAAAACACACGAGGTAGACCGGGTTCCAACAACAAAAGGTTTTATTCGAACAGTAGTCAGAATA
>BHFT01038509.1:0-16877 GCA_004320025.1 Laticauda laticaudata
TGCAAATGCTCTCAGTGTACATAAAAGAAAAGATACATTCATCAAGAGTCAAAAATCATAAGGTACAACACTTAATAATAGTCATACTATTCATACAAATCATACTAGGAAACAGTAAAAATCATTAGGATACAAGCAACAAACTTACAGTCATCGAGTCACAAGTGGAAGGGGATGGGTGATAAGGAGTGGTGAGAAGATTAACAGTAATAGTAGTGCAGAATTTGTAAATAATTCAACAGTGTTGAGGGAACATAGATAAATACAACCATAGATGAACAACACATGACATATTGCATCAGGTCATCATTTATTTTTATAAAAAGAAAGCCAAAACGAAAAAGTCAAATTCTTTTCTGTGTGACTTTATCAGTCTGTTGCAGTGCTGTGGAGGAATTTTGCTCACTCTTTTTTACAATATTGCTTTAGTTCATTGAGGTTTGTGGGTGTTTTTATGCACAGCTCTCTTGAAGTCCCACCACTCGGGTTGAGGTCTGGACTTTGCCATTGGAACACCTTGGATCTTTTCTTCTGTTGTAGATTTGCTGATCTGTTGTGTGACCATTGTTCAGTTGCATAATCCTATGTCAGCCTAGCTTTAGCTATAGGACAGATGTCCTCCCTTTTGACTCTATAATACTTTGATATGTAGAGGGGTTCATGGTCGACTCAAAGACTGCAAGGTGTCCAGGTCCTAGGTTTTTTTGGATGTCCACTTCTGGGAAGATTGGTAACTGCCAGCAGTGTTTCCCACTTGTGATTAATATTCCTCACTATAGAATGAAGGATTTTAATTTTTTTGGAAATGGTTTTTTAAACCTTCCCAAATTGATGGGCAGCAACAATTGCTTCTCTAAGTTCATTGCTGATTCTTTACTCTTTGGCATTATGTTAACACTCAGCTCAATGCCAGAGACCAGGAAACTGCGGCTTTGAGTTTCGGCTTTTGTAGATGTACTCACACTTTCTGATGATCAATTGATCAAGGGCATTTTGCTAATGGTAAGAACAAGTAACCAGCAGAACAGCTTGCCTTCAGAAGTTGTGGTGCTCCATCACTGAAGGCTTTTCAGAAGAAACGAGACAGCCACTTCTATAACATGGTATAGGATGTCCTCTTGATCAGAGGCTGGATTAGAAGATCTGCAAAGTCCCTTCCAATTTTGTTATTCTCTGTTGCAATGATATTTATAATACCCTGATAAGTAAAACCAAAGATCAAAGGGGGTGTTCTTTTTTTTCTCTTGCCTGTATTTGACAACAACCCTTTGCTCTGCTAAGAATTTGTGATTCATCCAGTCAACAAGTGAATTTCATTGTTGAATGGATATTCAAATTTGGATCTGGGTAGTCTTCCATGTGTCAAATGAATCATGATTAATGTAAGAGCTGATTGGAGCGTTGTGGCATGTTTGCTTTGTCATTGTAATGTAAATGTTTTCTTTTTTTCTCATCTTCTGCAACCATTTTATGCACAGTTAAAGATCCCCTTTTATTTGAATCTTATAGGCAAAGAGAATGGCAATAAGAACACTGCATAACTGAGGTTAACCAGCAACATTGAACAGGAAAGCAAGTCAGTCCAGAAATCAAAATATTTTCCATTTCTTTCAGGGAGCCACACAATTCTTCATGTTCCACAACAGATGAGAGAGAAGCAACAGAAAATCAAGAAGAGATTTCGAGGTCGGAAAAGTAGAGTTTGAAGTTCAAGCACACTTTGCATGAAAAGTCAAAGATTATTTTTCCATTCAGCAAAAGAGGGGAATATCAGGAAGTTACAAGCGAGGAAAAGGTCACTTGGAAAGCCGCGTAGTGCAGACAGTGTTGCAGGCCTTGCTCTGGGAGGAAGAAAATCACCACTACTACTAAAGAAGGGATGGCCCATATTTTGGACATCCTCTGGAATATTAGTTGTGGAAGAGCTTCATAGATGTGCCTGCTGTGGGAAAGATACAACTTGCAAATCACAGCTGATTATGCCTGAAAGGATCCTGACTGGAGAAAAGCCATATAATGTTCTAAATGTGGCAAAATCTCTGATCAGAACAACTTTGTTGTGGTCGATGGAAGGACTCACACAGGAGAGAAGCCCTGCAAATGCTTCCAATGCAGTAAATGCTTCAGTGAGCATGGCAACATGGACTCACACAGGAGAGAAACCATTTGAATGTCGTGATTGTGGGAAAAGTTTCAGTAAGAATTCCAGACTCATGAGACACCAGAGGAGTCACATAGGAGAAAAACCCTTTGGGTGTCTTGATTGTGGAAAAAGTTTTAGTCAGCATTCCACCCTGGTGACACATCAGAGGACGCACACAGGAGAGAAACCATTTGAGTGTCCTGATTGTGGTAAAAGTTTCAGTCACAATTCCAGCCTGGTGAAACACCAGAGGACGCACACAGGAGAGAAACCCTTTCAATGTCCTGACTGTGGGAAAAGTTTCAGTCAGAATTCCAGCCTTATTGGCCACCAGAGGATTCACACAGGAGAGAAACCCTTTAAATGTCCTGATTGTGGTCAAGGTTTCAGCAAGAATTCCAACCTGGTTCAACACCAGAGGACTCACACAGGAGAGAAACCCTTTAAATGTCCTGATTGTGGTAAAGGTTTCAGTCAGAATTCCAACCTTGTGACTCACCAGAGGACTTACATCAGGAAGAAAATGTTTGAATGTACTGAGTGTGGGAAATGTTTCTGTGATAATTCCAACCTGGTAATACACCAGAGGACTCACACAGGAGAGAAACCATTTGAATGTCCTGACTGTGGAAAAAGTTTCAGTACCAATTCTGGCCTGGTTAGGCACCAGAGGATTCACACAGGAGAGAAACCATTTGAATGTCCTGATTGTGGTAAATGTTTCAGTACCAATTCCAGCCTGGTGACACACCAGAGAATTCACACAGGAGAGAAACCCTTTGAATGTCCTGATTGTGAGAAATGTTTCAGTGATAATTCTAGCCTGGTTAGACACCAGAGGATTCACACAGGAGAGAAACCCTTTGAATGTCCTGTTTGTGGGAAAAGTTTCAGTAATAATTCCACCCTTTTGACACACCAGAGGACACACACAGGAGAAAAACCCTTTAAATGTCCTGACTGTGGAAAAAGTTTCAGTCACAATTCCTACCTCATTGGCCACCAGAGAATTCACGCAGGAGAGAAACCGTTTGAATGTCCTGTTTGTGGGAAAAGTTTCAGTCAGAATTCCCACCTTGTGGAACACCAGAGGACTCATACAGGGGAGAAACCCTTTAAATGTCCTAACTGTGGAAAAAGTTTCAGTCAGAATTCCACCCTTGTTCAACACATGAGAATTCACACAGGAGAGAAACCCTTTGAATGTCTTGACTGTGGGAAAAGTTTCAGCCAGAATTCCACCCTAGTTCAACATCAGAGGATTCATACAGGAGAGAAACCCTTTAAGTGTCCTGACTGTGGGAAAAGTTTCAGTCAGAATTCCAACCTCATTGGCCACCAGAGGATTCACACAGGAGAAAAACCCTTTAAATGTTCTGATTGTGGTAAAAGTTTCAGCAAAAATTCTAATCTGGTGACACACCAGAGGATTCACATAGGAGAGAAACCCTTTGAATTTCCCGATAATGGAAAAGTTTCTCTCAGAGATCCCAGCTCATGCACCAGAGGACTCACAAAGGGGAAAAACTGTATGAGTGTCCCATTTGTGGAAAAAGTTTCAGTTGGAATTCCAACCTGGTGACACACCAGATAACTCACACAGGAGAGAAACCATATGAGTGTCCAGACTGTGGGAAAGATTTCAGTATTTGGACTAGTCTTCTAAATCATATGCTTATACACTTAGGGGAGATACCACTGAGTGCCGAAGAGTGCTTCAGGAAACATTCCTCCCTTATTGTACACAAAAAATCTACATGAGGCCCTAAGTAATAAGTGTAGAGAAGGTTTGAACTTCATTTCTAGTGTCCCATTTTAAGTCCAGCTGAGAAATTGACTGTTAAATTTGTCTGTAAAGAATTTGCCTAATTTTTATAAGCAATATGTAATGGTATTAGATGGAAAGGAATAAAGAAAACATTGCAACATATTAGTTTGATAATACCTATGTGACCATCAGCAGCAGAAGTTGCTGGATACACGTAGTCCTCGAATTATGAATGTAATGGATCCTGCCCATTCCATATGTAACTCAATAATTCATGGGAGTGAATCTTGTACGTTGAATGACATCACTCCCTGCTTTCGCCCTTGCATTCGCTGCTTTCTCATCCCAGATCAGCCTGACAAGATCTCCAGCATCTAGAAAGCAACCCCAGGGAGGCTGTGTGAGGCCTCTTGGGGCTGCTTGCTTTCTTGTTGGCAAACCACTTGAGGATTGTGTTCTTTTTGTAAAATAATATTTTTTAATATAAACATTTCATCTTCCATTAAAAGTGTGTCATCTGGATACAAATATCTCTGTGCTTTAACAGTCAAAATTTACCACATTGTATTGGTATTAATTTCTAATCATGATAATATTGTATATAGTAAACCTATTCATTTCTCCCTCTTAACATGTCTTCTAATAAGAATATAATAATTTTAAGAATAATAAACCTAATAGTCATATCAATAAGTCATATTGTATAAATCTGTATCTTAACATACTTTCTATATTTCACTGAAAAAATTTCTATTTTTCTTCTTTAACCATCGATAAAATAATTTCCATGTCTCATAATATTCAGTTTGTTCCTTCTTGTTAATTGCAAGGGTTAATCTATTCATTTCTGCACATTCTAATTTTTATTTATCTAATATTTCTAATATGAAAATATTAGAAAAAAATGATTGCATTCTTATAGGCTTTGGCAGCCCTTTGCAGCCTTTCCCTACAGGAACAGGGCTTTGGAGGAACTCACCCACTCCTCCCAAGCTCCACTGGTGCTAACAAAGGCTTTTTGCAAACAGCTGCCAAAGCCTACAGAAACGCAATCTCCCTGCACGCTTCAGCAAGGAAACGGCAAATGGCAAACTCCTGAAGAACCAAATATTCCCTCTGTTTGCAAACATCCACGTCTCAATTTGCGGAGAATAGAGGCCTGAAGTATGAGATTACACAAGCTCTCACGTTACTGATCTTGCAGTACGTTAGGCCTCTGTTCTCTGCAAATGTGGGCAAAGAAACCACAAAAGAGAGGTGGTCTTTGCAAGGTAAGTGTCTCCACAGACGAAGTTCCTGTGAAGACCTGGTGTGGGGTGGAATAGGCATGGTGAATGTTGCAGAGCCTCTGCAGTTGTTTGTAAGGGTGAACAACTGTGGTGCTGCAACATTTCATAATTTCAGGATTTGTTGGTAAATGCTAGGGCTTATTGCGTAATGAACGTTCGCTATGGGAACAATTGTACTCCTGGGGATTACCTATATTTATTTTTGTAGAAATTGTACAATGATGTAATAATCTTTTTGGAGTGTTCTTTGCATTTTTATCATGGAAGATGATAGAAATGCCACGTAATGAGTCCTAGCCTTTTTCTCCCTGGGTGCCCCCAAGATTTTCAGCCCCAGAATTCTCTAGCCAGCATGTCTTGGGGATAGGAGCACTCAGACTATAGTTAGAGATTGTGGCTCCTCATATAATGAGAAAGTGAGAGGAGAAGTAGAGGGTTTAAAAGTTAATCTTTTCTTAACAGTTCCAGGAATTCAGTGCACCCAGCATGTCTGATCAGATTGTGTCAGGAATGAGGGAGAATTCCAAGAATGCCAAGATTGTTTATTTCCCCAACACCATTCAAAAAGACAGTGTATATTTTTTTTACTAGCTTTACTAGCCTTCATTACATGAAGGACACACAACAACCAGATCCAGGCCAGGTGTGTGGAGAAACCAAGTTTTAAGTTGGTGATTTCAAATTTAAATGTGCAAAATTTCTAAAATTTAAAATAGTAAAAATTTAATCAATTTTCCTTTTTTCTTTTCTTTTTTGAAAAGAATTTTATTAATTTTCTACAGAAACACATAACATACACAACATTAAAAACATCTACTCTCATATATACTTCTGTGTGTTTGTTGGTTCATCAGTTTTGTGCATTCATTTTGTAGTCTCAGATTGCAGTTATTATGAATAACAATATATTAATAATCATATTCCTAATACTTACTAAACAGAAAAATAAGAATTTTGTTTTTGACTATACTTTTATATATCATGCTTTGTGAGTATAATATTTAAAACAATTTTATTCTTACAAATCAAATAATCATAGCAAATTATCCTAAAAAACCTTTATAGATATACGGTATTAAATGTTTCTAGTTATCGTATTTTTATCATCTAGCCATTGATAAAAAGATCCCAAATTTCATGAAATGTGTTTATATTCTTGCTCTCTTAATTTCAATGTCATTTCTACTCCATTCGCCATTCCAATATTTTTATATTTCTTCCTGTAATGGTAATTTTTTCAATTCTTCGCAATTTTTAGCAAATACAAATCCTAGCGCTGTTAATAATTTACTGCAAATTATTTCAATCTTTATTTATGTGTCAGGTAAAATTCCAATAAAAAATTTGGTTTCAAGTTATGTGTTTCTTTGTCATTTTTTCCAACCACATTGATTTTTAGTCCAATATTTTTGGCATCCTCACAAGTTCCACAATTATGATAATATGAGCCCACGGTATCATTGATAATTTTCCATACATTTTTTCAGATTTTGTTCTTGAACTCTTTGCTATTCTGTTGTTGGGCGGAGAAGTGCCACCTGTAAAAATCTATATAAGTTTTTTATAATCTGTTGACATTGTCATTTTTATATTTTGAAGACACAGTTTTATGGCCATTTTTAAATCATCCCATATCCAAATTTCTTTCCCAAGCAATCATAGTTTTCTTTTGTATACTTTGTCTTCCTCCCTATATTTTTCCCAATATAAACCTTAGACCATATATATTTTTTTAATCATCTTTCCTCATCAGTACCATCAAATCTATATCTATTTAAATCAGATCGTTTGTATAAAATCTTCCGTTTAAAACATCTTCATCATATCTTGAGTGTATTATGCGGCATATGAAAAACAATTCATTCTTATACCTTGTTTCTAAGTTTTGGATCGATTTAAGTCCACCCTTTTTCACTCTAACAATTTCCCCATATTATACTGTTTTGTTCTTTTTTTATAGATCATAGAAGATAGGAAGATGCTTCAATAGTCGATAAAAACTGGAATGTTTCAAATACTATTTGTCTTTTTTATCTTTTCCCAATTTAAACACAAAGAACTCGTATATAATGTCTTCTGAATTACCCCTGTGTTTTAGTTCCATTGTACAATAAAAATAGCATGCCAGCCCAAACAGTAATCATTGTTCCTTCTTAATGTCAAATCTATGCAATTTCTTTCATATGGTGCGTAGGTTCATTTGACTACTAAACTAGATGAGTCTGCTTATTACTACAATTACTACATGATAGAGTTAGGCCAAAACCTCATCTTAAATTCTAGCATCATTGCAAAAGCTTTAAACGTTATTCTTCGCTTCTTTCACACTGCCATAGTAAACATTTTCAAATATTTGATTTCATCCCTTAAAATATCATTGCAAAATAGTTGTATTTCAAGTCTAATTGTATTGTTTGAAAGAGAATAAAGAGTACTGGTAAAGTATCATTGTAGAGGTTGTTGGAGAACATTCTCCCTATAATGACAAGTTGCAGTTATTCCCGATATTCTTCAAGTCTCTGTAATTAATTGTTTTTGAGTTTGGTATACATTATTCATCTTTTTAATGTGGCCTACATTATGCTGTGTTAATATGATACCCTCGATACTATAACCTTTATTTGAATTGGATTTTCAAAAGATCGTCAGTTTCTTCTCTCTGTTGTCAGGTAACATGTTTTTTTGCTTATAAAGTCTTTGTGTTTATCTTTATTATATTCTATAGCCAAGCCATTAACCATATGTCTTATTTTTTCCAATAACTTGTTTGAGCGGTTTCTAACGGGTCTTCCAAATAATAAAGCTAAATTCAATGCAGCAAAGTTAGTAGTTTAAATTGTTCTTTTTTTTAATTTCTCATGTCCTTTTGTATACTTTTATCATCCTAATATTATTATTCAACCACGTTCAAAGTCAATACGAATAACAAAGAGATCGAGGAACACCTTTGTCGTTGTGCCTTTTCTTTTATATTTATAAAGATCTGTAAAAATTATCTCTCCAATCAGTTACCTTTGTCTGTCTGTTTTATTATATATGCTTCTATTGCTTGAATAAATTTTCTGGCAAACACTTTCGTTCAATAGAAATGAACATAAATCCCAGTTCACATTGTAAAGCCTTTTAGCATCTAGAAATATCAAAGCCATTTGTTTTCAGGATGCAAGCCTCATAATATTCCAACAGTAATCCAAGATTATCTCATATTTCTCTAATTTGTTCTTTGGGGAGAAATCCATTTTGGACTTCTGGGTGAATAAAATTTATTAAGTATTTTTTCAGTCTTTCCTTGGCTTAAAATTGAAGCAAAGATTTTGATAATCTGCCATTCAATAAGGAAAGTAGGTCTATAATGATCTTAGTTTGAAGGTCGGCTCTTCTTTTTTGAATAAGTGTAATTATTAAAAGCTCTGACATGTTTGGGTATTCGATATTCTTTTAACATAACTTCATCATTATAATTTACAATGGGAATGCTCAATGATTCTTTGAAATTTTTTATCAGAATTTGCCGGGAGCCAATTATGGACTGGTGCTTTCCCATTGTTATGTGTCTCTTAATAAATGCTTCATTTAATTCAATCATGTTATATTATTTCTATAATCATTTCTTACTAACTCTTTAGGTTATCTCGCGTAAGTTTAACATTCTGTAAATACTGTTATAATTTTATCCTCAATCAATAATCTTCGTTGTTATAATAGTTGCCCATGAGAAATCTCGAATAATTTCTTTTTCTCTTTTTACCAAACAACTTGGCCTGCATCATCTATTAGTTTTCAATATTTTCATTGATCTCTTCTCCTTTCTCAGTTTATATGATAGTCATTCTTACCTGGTTTATGTTGCATCTTCAAAATAATTACTGTTTAAAATTTTCTAATTTCCTTGTGCAATTTTTCTTTTCATATTAATTCCATTTTATGCTTAATTACAGTCAGTTCTTTAATACTTTTTTCTGTTGCATTTTCTGCTAATTTCTTTTTCAAGTCTTTTAGTATTACGTGCTTTCCAAGTTCTTGGAGGTATGTCTTTTCTAATATTCTTGTTTCTTGTATATATTATTATCAAACCTTAGCATATGCTATTCATTGTATTCCCAAAACATTCGGTAATTGAAGTATCTTTCTTTTTTATTTTCTTTAAAGAAAAAAACCAATTCCTTCTCCATCAATTGTAGTAAAGTTTTCTTCCTTTAACAAATAGTTATGTTTGAAGTCCATTCTCGATCTTTTTTTTGTCCCTTCCATTTAAATTGTCATTGGACTATGTGTCTGCCGCAAGTTAGTTGATTTCAATATGTGTTCTGAAATTAACAGATATTAATCTGTGAGATCCAATATCAGTATATATCTGGACCATGATTAAATGTCTATTAAGTAAAAAGTATATTTGTTAGCTTTTACGTTTTTTTCTCTCCAAATATCTTTAAGGTTAATTTTCATCTGTCATTTTAAAAAGATTAGGGAGGAAGCTTTCTATTTTGTTTTATTGGTTGTTATGTTGTAATGTCCAATTTATTGTCCAGAATTCATTAAAGTCTCCCATCATAAATTATAAATTTAGACATAGTCCAGTCTAATTATTCCATATGTAGTTTTTTAAAATCTTCGTTTGTTTTATGCATCGGCAGCATAAATTGCAACAGGGAGTAATTTTTTCTATTATTTTCCATTATTCCACATTAATTACTCTACCGCAGATTCATCCGTGTAATAGTTTGCTGGAATATTCCTCTTTTGTGTAGAGTACACCACTCCTCTTTTTTAATTGAGTCAAGAAGTTAATAATTTCCCATAATTTTGGTTTACTAACAATTCTCATGTTGTTTTTTGAATATAACTTCTTGTAAGCAAATTATATTCAAATTTTTAATTTACTCTAATTTATGAAAGGTTTTCTTTCTTTCTTAACAGCTGAGTAAGGTTCGTTTTATATATGTGTAAATAGTTTTTTTTCTCCCATGATTATGCTTTATATTTAGGTCTTAACAGCTCTTGTAGGCCTCACATCACGTTGTTCTTTCTTCTGGTTACCTGTCACTAATACTCCTTTTTTCTCTTTTTTCAATCTCCAATTTGTTCCTCCTGAACATCTATTAATGAGACTTCTTTTCTGCCTGCCTTCCCTCGTTTCCTTCTTCCAAAAATTCTGGTAGAAAAGTTTTGCTTTTTTAAGCTCGAATCAATTCTTTGTCTCTGCTCTTGCACAGAAAGATTAATGCCTTCGGTATCAAGCCATCTAAGAGTTCACTTTCATTTTTCCAATAGCATTTGGTCAGAAATCGGTATTCTCTTCTATCTCATTCTCTCACTCTTCAGGTATTGTTTTTAAAACCACAATGCTTTATATATTTAAATGTTTTCTCTGCTTTCACTTGTAATATTGTGTTTGATGGATTTTTGGAAAATTAATATGACTTTTTTGGTATTTATTCTCATCACATATTCTTGTTATAAATCTCGATATACCTCATCTACTCATCCATATCATTTTCCTCTTGTAATTTCCAGAAATTGCCAAGATTTCTTATCATTATCGGGCAAATTTTCTCCTTTTTCCTTTCTATATTTTGAAATCTAAGATAAAATTTCTGACCATATCCATCTCCCACCTCAACATCCCACTTTTTTTTTAGTTCTACCACTGTTTAATGTATTCAATATTCCCAATCTTCTCCTCTCTATGTTTTCCTTCTTCCCATTTTGAAATCTCCTCATAACTTCCCCATCATTTTGTTTAATATTGTTTAATACTTTTCTCTAATTTTTAGTTTAATAGTATCTATTTTTATTTAATATCTTGATTCCTTGCATAAGCATCTGTCAATATTTTATTTTCTTTTTTTATCTTGCTTCAACATTGTCTGAATTTAATGGTTGTCCTTCAAGATGGTGGGAAGCAGAGGTAGAAGTAGAAATGCGAATGTTGTTTGGTTTCTGCTGCATTTTAGTGGCTTCCAAAAGCTTCAGATTCTCTTAACTTTTAAGTCAGCTTGATAAAGTAGCCAGTTATAGTCCAAAATAAAAAAAGTCCAATTAGTCCAAAAAACCGAAACCAAAGAAGAAAAAGGGAAAAAGAAAAAGAAAGGTCTTCAGGTTCCTTACTAGGACCTAGCCTCACATTGAATAATCCACATAAAGAAAAAATGGAGGAGAAAAAAAAAAATTAATGTAAAAGAAAAACAAGTGATCCAAAACATTAGATGAAGGAGCAAGAAAAAAAAAAAAAGAAATCTGAGGTTTCCCTTTAAAAATAAAAGCAAAAATTAATCGAGTTTAAAAATTTACAAAAGACTGGCGAGTAGATTTCCAAGTATATATATATATGTATATAATATATGCATCTGCACACTGATGTTTTATTTCTTATATCAAGAGCTCTTGTTATAACTCTCTTCTCCAACACTTCACAAGTCAAAGTCAATGTTGAACATATTGATAAGAGTCCAAGAAAGTCACTGTTAATAATGATTTTACTGTGATTTCTCCCTCTTCTTATCTACAAATTAAAATGTCCTTGAAAAGGAGTATTTTACATTTTTTCCCAAAGTTAAATAAAATAATTCTCAGCCTTCTAGTTGGCAGTGTATGCAACATGTTTCTTGCATAACTCTTTTTCCCCCAGCCAAAGAAAAAGTATGTTGTTAAAAAACTCAAACAGCAAATATAAGGAAAAAAGAAAAACAAAGGAGCTTCATCGCGTTAAAGAGAATTAAAAAAAACAAATAAGAAGCAGTGAAAAATTAGTATATGAAGTGAAGTGTTGACAACAATTCAAAATCCGCGTTTACTACAAAGTTCACATTAAAGTCCTCAAAAAAAAAAGAAAAGAAAAGAAAAATCCAAGCCTCAATTGGACCATTCACTTTAAAGAACGCCGCTCAACCAGTTCCATCAACAAAAATAAGTCAGAGATTTTTTCTTTTTGTTTAAGGATGTACCTTTTTCAAGTCTCAACCATTTACAATTCAAAAGAGTTTCTCACCAACGACAACACTCACTCAAATCACTTTCCTTCCGGAGCCTGTCCCGATTCAGCAGCGTGGAGCTTGCCTTTCCACGCCAGCAAAAGGGCTTCTCCTCGATCAAACAAGAGATTCTGCGATATCTGTGGGAGTCCCTGGGACTTGTGCCTTCACAATCGTCTGTACGGGGGTTTTAGGTCGTTAGGATCCGACCAGGGGGCGAAAATATCAGCTGCGATCTCAGAGCCCCGAGATCGCAGCTGTAGCACCGAGACGAAGCTCCGCCTTCCTTTCTTTTCTTGGTGTCAAATTTTAGTGCACCATCTTCATCATGTCTCATCATAGTTAGTTGGAAACACTTGCAATGTTCCCAAAGCCTCTGAATCTCACAGGGCCAGAAGTGGGTTGCTGCTGGTTTAAACCAGTTCAAGGGAAGAGGGAGTTAAAATTCTGTGCAGTTTGGCAAACTGGCAAACCCCACCATTGGCTGGCTCTGTCCTGCCTGTTTTGGGGCCAGTTTTTTGCCTGGTTTTGGGCCTGAAAAAGGCCCAAAATACAAGGTGAAAAACAGGCAGGAGCCAGCCAGAGGTGGGATTAGCCACAACTGGATGAATCCTACCTCTGCCTTTGAGGCGAGTGGCTGGGAGGTGAGGCTGGGTGTGATGAGTAACATCACCCATCCAGTGACATGACCAACCGGCCACACTTACCCAACCAGAGAACCAGTTATGTTATTCCAATCCCACCACTTCACAGAGCTATATAGCAATATCAAGCAAAATTAAATAAAGCCAACCTAAGAGTCAGAGGTAATGGTCTACTCTACAGGGTGGGGTGAAAAGCCATAAGTCCACACTCAGAGGAACAGTCCATTTCCTCAGAATCAATCTTTGAAGTTCAGATTGAAAGGTGGAAAGTATGTGGTGTTTGGAAGATACTGGATCTTGAAAGCTGCAGTCTTGAATTTGGGGCTGGAGTAGCAGGAACAGCTGAATGGATGGATGTTGTGAGGAGGAGGAAGGCCCAGTTGGGTGGTCACCAGCCTAGAGCCTGAATTCCAATCCTGCTTTAGGCACAAAGCCATCTCAGAGACATTGGCTTGGTTTGTCCTCTCAGGCCTTGGAAAGGGGAAATCTGCTTTCAAAAAACTTTGGCAAGGAAACTGCAGGGAGTCGGAGTGCAGGATACAAAACCTACTTTTGCAACTGAGTAAACCTTGGAGAGTGAAGCTTGACCAGTGTTGTTCCATAAACATTCATGAAGTTCTTGTTTGTGTGCACAATCACTAAATCAGTGTTGGCAAATCTTTTGGGCACCAAGTGCCAAAATGGGAGCGCACGCAAATCTTTTCGGTACCAAGTGCCAGAATGGGTGTGCGTGCACGTGCATGTGCATGCCGAAAACCAGATCTGGTTTTCGGCACGCACATGCGCTTTGACTACCTGGTTTGCTGGTTTCTGATGTGCATGTGTGCACAATGACCAGTTGTCCTGTGTGCATTCTCTGGCTTTGCCTTGCCTTTTGGGGGTTCTTGCGCTTTCCTCTCCCCATCTCCATTGGGGTAGCAGGACATGCACACTGCAGCCTCCCTCCCCTGGAAAGCTGGACCCCCTTCCCAGCCTTGGAACAAGACAGTGCAGCTACCCCCCTCTCCCGCCATTTCTAAGGGAGCGTGACAACTTCCTGGCCACCGTGCCTTCCTCCCACCTGGCTCAGCTCCTGTGCAGCCCCACCTCAGAAGGACAGCAGTGGCAGCTGTAGGGGAAAGGGCAGGAACAACTGGCCGGCCACTGCAGCCGCTCCCATTTCGGCAAACCATGTGGGAAGTTTGCCTCCCCACCTGCAGCTCCTCCAACATCCCGCCTGGAAGCAGCAATGCAACAGCCACTCCTGCTGCCATGGGCGAGGGGGCAGTGGAGGTGTGGATGGGCAAGCCAGGGCTTCTCTCCCTCCTCCCCCAAGTGAGCTTTTTGTGCGGCCCCAACCCTCCAGCCTGCGGCACTGACATGCATCTGTGGTCTGGAGTGCCTTACCGGCTCAGGCACACAGGACAGCATTTCCTGGTTGGGTGGATGATTGCCCCATGCCCGAGCTGGCCAGTGTGCTGGAACCCAGAAGAGCAAGGGGAGCAGAGCTGTTGGCCAGGATAGCTGGGGCCATACAAGAAGGGAGGGAAGCCCTGGCTTTCCTATTGTTACCCCCGCTGCGGCAGCTGGTGCTGCTACTCTTCTGGGAGGTGCAGGAGCTGAGCTGGGTGGGAGGAACGCCAGGTCAGAAGTGGTCGTGCCTTCTTGGCAAAAGTGACGGGTGGGGGGGATGCGTAGGGGTCGGCCACCTCTTCTGCGGAGCCCAAGCCAGCCAGGTGCTCCAGAGCAGTGGTTGCCAACCAGTGGGCCATGGCCCACCAGAAAATTTTGGTGGGCCACAGAGAAATCTCACCCCCAGAGCACCCCCCCAAAGCAATTAATCCAGGCTGTGCAGAAACACACCCATTCATTCCTTACCCAGAAAACTTGCCTGCTAAATTACTATTTTTCCTTTTTCCGACCACCAGTTGTTCTGCTGTGCCAGGAGATTTAGATTAGCTAGAAAGCAAGAAATGGTTGGATTTCTTGCTTTCTAGCTCTTCTTTAGATCTTCACCTCTGCTTTTAAGCACAGCCAAACCTCACTTAGGACTGAAAGTTCTATTAATCAGTGCAGATTCATGGCAAGCAAATTTTGTGTGACAGTCTGAGCTAGCTGATGGCAGATAGGTAGATCACTAAATGATACTGTGAGCAACTCTGTCTGCCTGCTTTGCCTGATTTTGGGTAAAAATTGTTCTTTTTTATTAAAAAAAATCAATATTTATGTGCATGGTGTGTTCTGAGTTAATTTTATGAGTTTGTTTGCAAGCAAATTTTATGTGACAGACTCAGGTAGCCAATGGAAGATATATCTGTGAATGAATCTGTGAATGAGTCTGTGAGCAACTCAAATCTGCCTGCCTGCTTTGCCTGATTTTGGGTAAAAGTTGCTCTTTTTTAAATAAAAAAAATTCTATATTTATATAAATATTTATAATCTTTACATACAAGCCATGCCCAGCCAGTCACATGACCACCAAGCCACATCCACAGAACCGGTTAGTGGTACCTGGGGTTTAAAATTATGAGTTTGGTGGTCCCTGAGGTCCAAAAGGTTGGTGACCCCTGTTCCAGAGCATGAATATTTGAGTGGCTGCCATAAAATAGAGGGGGTCAAGTCAAAGCGCCAGAAGGCAGGACAAGGAACAATATAAGGAGAGAAACAACTTAAGGCCTCCTGCTTGAGCAAGGGGTTGGACGCAAGACTTCTAAGGTCCCTTCCAGATCTATTCAGATTAATTGATTGATTGGGTGATCTTGAAAGTTTGACTTTGCTGTTGGAGTTTGGTGTAATGGTGAAGGGACCAGGTTAGAAACAGAGAAATGCTCAGTTCCAGTCCCACCTGCAGGGCAAGAGCATCTGTTCAACTTTGGCCAGTCCTCTTAAGCTTAGGAAGCAGGAAGGTGGGAAACCCCTTCCAAAAACCGTTGCCAAGGAAACTGTAAGGCCAGGTATCAAGAGTGACCCAAAGGCACCAAAAACGAAGCTGAGTAGCATCAGGCTTCACGATTTCACGGGGCTCAGTTACAAGGGAGCCTGGAAAAGCGTGTTTTTCCACTTCCGATCGCTAGATGGCGGTCACGCATAATCTGTTCATCCACAATTTAGCGCCATCCGTGCTCGAGCTTGAAAAAGGAGTTTTTAAACCATTGAGTGCTTTATTGCTAGAAAAGATGAGAGGAAAGGAGAAGCGCAGAGGAACTTCCTCTTCCGGATGCCTCATGGGCGGAAGACGGTGTGCAGAGCGGCTTCTGTGCCCTTCCCGGGATGGAAACAGGAGCTGGCAGGTGAGTTGGGGGCAGCAGGTGGGAGGGGAGTCCGGGAGCGAGTCGGGCTGTTCGGTTCCCTCCGCGGCNCCCTCCCCAGATGGGAGCCCGCTGGGGCTGCAGGCTGTGAAACCGGTGGCTGCGATTCTCTGCTGGGGGAAGATCTAAGAAGCCTCTTTCAAGCGACGGTGGATCCTTTGGGAATGGCTCCCCTCCAGAGGAGATTGGACAGCCGTTTATTCTAAATGGAATAGGGTCTCCTGCCTGAACAGGGGATGGACTAGAAGACCTCCAAGGTCCCCTCCAACTCAGTTATTCTGTGGTGAACCTGATGTTTTCCGGGGAACAAGTTTGGACTGATGTGCCCCTTGTTTTCCTTCCATTTCTAGTTTACAAGCACCGTATTTTCCTCTTGGTTCCTCCTGTATTCATCAGGTTCAACTGTGCTTAACCCACCAGTTTTTAAAAAATTGAATGTTTTGAATGTTTTGATTATTCAGTTGTATTTATTTATAAAATTTATTGGCCTTACCATGACATAATTCTGTATGGCTTTGAGACACAAAAAATACACATTAAAACCCATTAAAGTAACAAATGTATATAATAGAATTATTCATTCTACATTCAATATATATAACGTCATATCCTTTACTTATATAACAAGTGGTATAAATGTGGAATAAGAAATAGTGAATTAATAAAAGTAGTACAGATGAAACTCAAAAAATTAGAAGATCATGCAAAAGTTCATTTATTTCAGTAATGCAACTTAAAAGGTAAACCTAATATATGAGATAGACTCATTACATGC
>BHFT01038510.1:0-16654 GCA_004320025.1 Laticauda laticaudata
AGTGGCAAGACAGGAATGTGATAGATGCTTCCTTCAGCCTGCTCCATCACCACTGATGAGATTGGGGCCATGTATTGTTGGGTGGCCTTTACAGTGAACAGGGCATTTATAAAGGAGTTGTGTTTATGTTGACATGTTTGTGGATGATTGATTTACATTTATTATTGATTAATAAAGGGCCATAGTGTGGCACCTGGAGGGTGGACCATACAGTCCCACTTCATGCTTGCACTGGAGGTTTTATCTATCCCAAAGCTTATTACCCCATTCCAAAGGTATCCCTGCCCATCCCACTTGCTTATCTTAAGCCCTCCCACAAGCATTTGCAAAGGCTTAAAACCCCATTTTTTTAAAAGTTTCCACCAAGACTTTATTAAAAAAAAGAAATGAAGCAAGTGTATGTGATCAAAAAATAGGACTATTTAACAAACAAAGCTATAAAAACAAATAATGAAGTCTCTGGCACTTCCTCTTGTCGCTCAGTCTCAGGTTGAAGGGTTCCATGGTTGCTGTGGAGGTGGCTGTGCTGGAGTGCTTGTTCCTGATCCCCCCATCATCAGCTCCTCTCAGAAGCAGAAGCTGCATGAAGCCCCCAAGCCCTTAAAAGAGCGAGCCCGTTGCTGCAGAAAGCCCAGCAGAACCAGAGTTGATGGGCCAGGGGCAGGATAGGTAGCCCTGTCCCTCTTGTAAGGGCTGGCAGAAGATGGCTGAGGCTTTCTGTTCTTCCCCATGGTTGTGGTGGTTGCTGGCTGGCAGGGAGGCTGGCAGGAACCAAGGCTTGGCAGGAAGGCTTGGCAGGGAGGCAGCACCAAGTGCTAGCAGGGAAGGCTGGCAGGCAGGCAGGCCACCAAGGCTTTGCAGGCAGCTTGAGGCAGGCAGGCACCAAGGCTAGCAGGAGGGCTGGCAGGGAGGCAGAACAGCTAAGGTTGACAGGGAGGCTGGCAGCAAGGCTTGCAGGCAGGCATGCAGGCAGGGAGCAGGCTAAGGGCTTGTCAGTCCGTCCGCAGCAGTCTTTCCTTCTGAATTGGGTGACCTGCCTTCCGAGCTGCTTCCCTTATATTCCGCTGGGCTTATGCAATGTCATCCTCCCCGCGCATGCACAATTAAACACTAGGCATCCATTAGGCTTCCACTGTGTATCCGCGTGATAGGCTTCCGCTCTGCATCCCGCTTCATCCTCTGTGCATCCGCTGTGCATCCGCTTGTATTCCGTTCTGCGTTCCGCTTTTGCTGAGGCCCCCGAAGCCTCGCGGATGTGCCATCCTGCTCCTCATTCCGCTTCCGTCCGCTGGGCTTCCGTTCTGCATTCTGCTTCCTCCACCTGTCCGTTCCTTTCCGGTGTTATCGCTCTGGTTTTATGCATATATTTTTTTTGCCCCTTTGAGAGCGGGATAACAAACGGATTGGAACATTTGCTGTCGTCCGTTGTGTCTGTTTTGCATTCCAATTGGCAGTGTGACAGGGCCTTAAGTATACTCTTGACCTACAACTAATAAGGTTCTACCAAAATATATTAAAATGGGACCCGATTATTGTTTGAAATCCTGTGAAATATATGGGAGTAATATTTTAAGAAAAACACTGTTATAAGATGCAAATATTAAAAATTCTGTAATAGTAAACTAATAATGATATTAATAGTTGGGTTGAAAATGCATGTGAGTTCATGGGGAAAAAATACCAGGGGTGGATTCTACCAGTTCTGGACTGGTTCTATATAACCCCTTGTTAACTTTCTAAGCAGTTTGGGAACCGATAGTTAAGAAGAAATCTCCTTTTTGTTTTTTTTTTTCCCACCTTATTACATTCTTGCAGTATGCCTAGTCCTCAAGAAGGAGAATTTTTTTTTTGTAAACTTTCTTTTAAAGGGGAAGGGTTTTTTAAGCTTTTTTTACACTGCATGTTAGGAGGAGATTAATCCTCCCCTGGATATACTTCCAGCCACATGCAACAATTCATTTCACTTTGAATGAAAATAACTTTGAATAACATGGGAAGGAGTTTTATATGACAAGGAACCAAGATGAGTGACATTTCAGCAAGGCTGCTGGCTAGCTAGAAGATTGAGTTTTTACAAACATGAGTTTACAACCCTTTCTGAGTTTTGATTGAAGTTTAATTCTGTCTTGTGTGATGGTTAATTCCTGTGTTTATTGATTGGGATAATTTATTACCTATTCAGCTTCAGCTTTGTTTGGAAGGAAAAAGGTTAATCTCTGTTCCTGAAAATAAACTGGGTTGAGAAATCTGGCTAGTTCCTGATCTATTTGTTCTGGTAATTGGATTAACAAGCAACAGCTACTATTGTGATTTAATTATTTGTATTGTGTTTGAATTTTTTCTCCTGCCTCATGGTTTCTTTTTCTTACTGGGGAGGGGTGGTCTTCCTTCACTACTTTAGTGGTATTTGGCACTGCCCTTTTGGGGTGTACTTCCCAGAGGCAGGATACAAGCTTGGCACTGATTTTTTTTACTGCTTTCTGGGAGGCATGTGACCTTTCCTTAAATCTGGATGGTTTCCTTAGGATATCTTGTGAGATGAGTGAGACAAGCTGGTATCTTTAAGTGATGCAAATAGATCTAAGGATTGATTTTCCTGGGTGTGCTCTTTCTAGAGAGCTTAAATGACCTCTCTTCAAAGGGTTTCACTTTATGAGCAAAAGTTGACTGCTGATAGTTATCATTGCATTTTAACTATATTAATTCCTCAATGTGCTCTGGCACCCTGCCTGATTTATAATTCCAGCTTGCATGTATTTTAAATCTAATGATTGGTATTTAGGACAGCTTTTTACAAGCAAAGAAGCTTTTTGTATTTTTGTACAGGTAATCTTGACTTACAATAGTTCATTTAGTGACCATTCAAAGTTACAATAGCACTGAAAAAATTGACTTATGATCATTTTTCACATTTACAACCGTTACATCATCCCCACAGTCATGAGAAGCCAGGCGAGGAGAAGTGCCCCTCAACATGAGTGACATTGAGTTGGCCATGCCCACCCAGTCACATGATTACCAAGCCACACTCACCAACTAAGCCATGCCCACAGAACCATTGTTAAAAAATATATGTTGTGAATATGAATTTAATTTCATGATTACAATATATTTTAAAAGGGATGTCCATGTTAATTTCACTCAGATACTTTAGACAGATCAATAAGTTATTGATCAAATGTTTATAGAACAGTCAGATTCCAAGAGCCTCTTTATATAAATTGCAGCTCTCAAAGGAAAATGAGGGGTTTAATTTTCCAGACTATCAATTGCACCTTTGGGCATACATATTAATGAGTTTTTATATGTAACGTTTTAATACAACAACAAAATTATTATTTGAATTCTTTGAACTTTGACAAGTACTTGGAAAATCATCAGAATTTGCATGTATTCCTAACATTAAAGGCGGAAAATATATTTGGATGTTATTGGGAAAGAGATTTAAATTTGTTTCTTGTTCTTATGAGAAATAATCTTATTTAAACACAGCAAGTGAATGCTTGTCTTTTTGTTTGTTTGGATAATCTGGACATAACACAGGGTTCACCTGAGATGATTGATTCGGAATTATTTGATAACTTCACATATGTTTAAATAGGCTCACATGTGTGTGTATATATATTTATATGTGTGTGTGTTTATATATACATATGTGTGTAAACAAAAGTGCCATTAATACATGCATATACACACATACAGATGTAGTGATTGCAGGCTGTTCTATGTTGGCTGAATTTATTCAATATCACCAAACAGTTAATAAAGTAGTTTTGAATATGTCAATGTGTTGTTGAATTATATTCCTAAAATTGGAATGTACATATGTCTCAAGACTGTTTATTGGTCCTGGGTTGTTGCAAAAAAGAAAACACAACAACAGCAGTAAGCTCTTAGAAATACATTTGTATACATATTTTATAGAAAAGAAATAGTGGGAAAAGGGAAATGGTTACCATATCAAGATTTGTTAATATAGGAAGATGGAGAGTTTAAGACAAATTCAAGAGAACTACTGAGGGATTTTGTTTTTAATAGTTTTCATAATTTTTTCACAATTAAGAGAAAGATTTAACATAGATAAAATGATAACTGGAATTAAGCAACTTAAAATGGGATTTGAAATTATGTATGCATGAAGAACACATAATTGCAAAAATGTATAAACATTTGCTAAGATTTGATATGGGAGAGAACAGAATTGTATCCCATTTAACCACATTCTTGTCCATTTGTATATTATAATAAAACTTCATGGCCCATTTTAATCATGCAATCTTTGTTTTTTTCATTAATTCCTTGTTTTTCATATTATTTTAATTTTTTCTATTTAGTCCAGCATCCTTGACCAGTACACCAAATTTGGAAAATTAAATAATATATTTTGGTATAATAGCAAAGATTATTTTACAGAAGAACTGTGTAATGGTATATGAGAAGGACCTGGGGACACAGAGAAAAGAGATGCAACTAACCGAATAGTCAAATAAAAGACAGCTGAACCAACAGCAAGAATGTATGAAGAGCAAGAGGCTCAAAAGAAACCCTCCCTAGTCTGGGAACTGTTCAGAGGACAGGAAAGAAAAGTATTGTTTCAAATAATGAAAACCTTCATCTTCCTTATTCATTGCTTTCACATTTTTCTTCATTCTGAGTTTTATGTGAAGTAGGGGCAAAAATATGAAATTTGACAGGTCAACAAGTGGTTCACGTTCCACATTTTTCTGTCTTGAAACCAAATTCTTTCTAACTGGCCATTTCTTTTTAATGTAATACATTTCTGTTGTATGGTTGTCCCATTTGCATATACAGTATAACAGCAGTATTTGATATATTCAAGCTGTGTTCCCAGCAGCATAGCTGCTACTTTTAAAATTCCACAGATATTCCAGTTGTACTTTGTGTACTGGGTGTAACTGAACAACAGTTCCATGTTTTTGTATGTTTCTTTCATGTGTGCTGCATAGTCAATAGGTACTGAAGGATATGCATTGCCATTATGTAATAAGACAGCCTTAAGATTTAATATTGATAAATCAAAGAAATGCCATTCTAATGAATCGTGCTCACAACTCAAAGCTGTGAACAACCCATCAATGTCAATACAGAAAATGAGGTTGTCAACCTGTTCAAAGAAATTTGTTAAATCATCTTGGTGGCTTTGTAAAAACAAAAGATTTCTCTAAAACTGTATGTTCTAGGTTAAATTATAGGTTATTTTTGTGATTAGCAGTCAAAAATCTATATGATACATCCAAAAGAGTTCAGAAAACAAAATCATTGTTGTCCAGTGATTTGGGAACTGATAGTATTATAGTGAAGAGGCACAGAGTATTATTGTCCTTGTCAAGGGTTTTTTTTTCTGTTTAGACTTTTTTTTATCACTGCCTGGAACCACCCTGGTTGCAGCTGTTCTCTGATCAGAAGCAATGTCACAGGAAAAATTCACTGGTGACATCTCTAAAGAGGTAGAAAAATAGGCAAAAGTACCTGACATCTCATCTAACCCAAGAAGATTTCAGCAAGATTCATCCCTCTTTTATTTAAAAAAAAAAGCATTTTCATCAAATTAAATAGTAAAATATAGAAGAAAACTTTGAAACAGTGTTAATAGTGAAATTGATGTTGTACTTTTGAAGTATCTGTCATCTCTCTCTCCCTCCCTCCCTCTCTCTCTTTCCCATCCAATGTATGCAGTTGTCCATTTATTCAAAAACTCTGGATGGTAAGCAAGTTAAATATAACAAATTCAATTCGACCAGAACTTAACAGATCTACAGAAGTCCTTCAGAGATAAATTTCCCTCCACCCCCTGAACCTTGGAAATTGTACTTGAAATTGAGAATTAACTATACTAACTTGGAAAGTAGAAATTTGGATGACATAAATAGCCCACAATATGCCTAGAAAGCTGGAAACATTTCAGAATTAAAAAGAATACTATACTTAGACTCCAATCTAATTAAAGCCCCTTCACAAACTTTTATTTTGTATCATATGTGTTACTGTACGTGCAAAGACTTTTACCTCATCAGGATGCATTATAAAGGCATGCTCATGCAATCAAAACTGAATTTTTAGGGTACAGTTCTAGGATTGTCAATCAAACCATTACTGAAATCTAATTTGCTTCATAGTACAGTAGATTGGAATAGAATAGAATAGAATTCTTTATTGGCCAAGTGTGATATGACATACAAGGAATTTGTCTTAATGCAAATGCTTTCAGTGTACATAAAAGAAAAGATACATTCATCAAGAGTCAAGAATCATCAGGTACAACATTAATAATAGTCACTAGAATTACAATTAAAAAATGCCAATCATACTAGAACGACAGTCAATATAAATAGTAAGGATACAAATGACAAAGTTACAGTCATACATCACAAGTGGGAGGGAATGGTCGATAGAGGAGTGATAAGAAGAGTAATAGTAAATAGTAATGGCAGATTTGCTAAATAGTTTGGATAGTGTTGAGGGAATTATTTGTTTCGCAGAGTGATGGCATTCGGAAAAAAACTGTCCTTGTGTTAGTTGTTCTGGTATGCAGTGCTGTCTGTTAGCATTGTTTTGCGGTAGGAGTTGAAACAGTTTATGTCTGGGATGTGAAGGTCTGTAAAGTATTTTCACAGCCCCTTTTTGACTGGTGCAGTATACAGGTCTCGATTAAAGCAAGGTCGATAGTAATGTGTTTTCTGCAGTCCTAATTATCCTCTAAGTTTGTGTCTGTCTTGTTGGGTGCAAACCAAACCAGACATTATAGAGGATGCAGATGACAGATTCTAATAATTCTTTGTGGAACTGTTATCCAGCATGCGTCCTTGGGCAGTTTGAACTTTCTGAGTTGGCACAGAAAGAACATTCTTTGTTGTGCTTCTTTAATGACATTTTTGAGTTAGTGTCATTTGAATCTTTGTAATATGATAGAATCTAGAAATTTGAAGGTCTCTTACTGTTGATACTGTGTTGTCTAGTATTGTAAAGATGGTAGTATGGGAGTTTCTTTCTAAAGTCTACCACCATTCATGGATGGGTTTTTGTGTATGTTTCAGTTTCCAGATTGTTCCGGTCACGACCATGAGGCAACTTGTACAACCTCCTGTCTGTATGAGATTCGTTGTTGTCGCAAATGAAACCAATCACTGTTGTTCATCTTCAAACTTCATTATTTAACAGATGGAGGCACTTTGAGCTGAAGTCATTGGTATAGCAGGGAGAAAAGAAGTGGAGAAAGCACACCACCTGTGGGGGGGGGGAGGGCTGTGCTGATTGTACAGGTATTGGATGTGATTCCGCCTAGCTTCACCTGCTGCTTCCTGTCTGTTAGGAAGCTTGTCATCCACTTACAAGTGTGTTCAGGTACTGCTAGCTGGTTTAGTTTAGTTAGAAAAATGTCTAGAATGATGCTATTGAACGCTGAACTGAAGTCTACAAAGAGGGCCCATGCGTAGGTATTTGGAGATTCAAGGTGTTTTAGGATGTAGTGCAGAGCCATATTAGCAGCAGCATCTGTCGATCTATTTGCTTGGTATACAAACTGCATGGGATCTAACAGCGAATCCATGATGGTTTTCAGATGGGACAGCACAAGCCTTTCAAAGATTTTCATCACTACAGATGTTAAAGCAACTGGTCTGTAGTCATTCAGTTCCCTGATGGAGGCCTTCTTTGGCACTGGGATGATAGTAGAGTGTTTGAAATAAGAAGGAACAAAGCACATCTCTAGTGATTTATTGAAGATTTGAGTGAAGATGGGGGCCAACTGGTTAGCACAGACTTTTAAACAAGGAGTTACCTTGTCTGGCCCTGGTGCTTTTCCTGGCTTTCGTCTGTGAAATAGATCTTGCACTTCTTTTTCTGTGATCACCAGAGGTTGTGAGCCCAATGGATTAGGGCCAGTTATAGGAGGCTTGGTTGTTGTTGGTGTATTTGAGATGGGGGTTGTGGAGATAGGTGACTGTAGTTTCCTTTCAAACCTGCAGTAAAACACATTCAGGTCATCTGCTAGTTGTTGATTTCCTTCTGCTTGGGAAGAAGGTTTGCTGTAGCCAGTGATATTTTTAAAAGTTTTCCACATATTTGCTGATTCATTTGTTCCTTAACTTTTCAGAGTAGCTTCTTTTTGCTGCTCTGATCTCTCTTGTTAATATGTTTGTGGCCTGATTGTATAGCATTCTGTCACCTTTTCTGTAGGCTTCCTCTTTGGAACGATGTCACTGCTTAAGTTTAGGTGTGAACCAAGGTTTATAGTTTCTGAGTTGGCACAAACTATATATTTCCAGGTTCCTTGTTGGCATACATATGTTTTCGTAGAAGCTGACATGAAATTACAGTATCTGACAGTGAGAACTGACAGTGAGAACAATCAACCAATGGAACAGCTTGCCCTCGGAATTTGTGGAAGCACCATCACTTGAAACTTTCAAGAAGAGATTGGACTGCCATTTGTTAGAAATGGTGTAGGATCTCCTGCTTGGGCAAGGGGTTGGAACAGATGACCTATAAGGTCCCTTCCAACTCTGATTATCTGTTATGTGTTATCTGAGCTTATCTAGATCTGCAGAGGTATCTTCAAAAACATTTCAATTAGTTGCAATCCAGGCAAGCTTAAATCTTCAGCTTTGCCTCATCAGTTCAAGTCCTCACTGATTTAATTGTTCATTTCATGGCTTTAAGTCTTTGTCTGTAGGCAGATACAAAGTTAATCATGCAGTAATCAGAGTGTTCCATGGCTGCTCATGGTAAAGACCTATAAGCATCTTTTACTGTTGTGTAACAGTGATCTAAAGTATTTTTGCTTCTGGTGGGACAATTGACATGCTGGAAATATTTTGGGAGCTCTTTCCTTAAATTTGCTTGATTGAAATCTCCTAAAATGATGGGAAAGGAATCTGGGTGTTTGACTTCAGCCAAATGAGTCACTGGTAAATTTATTATGTGAATTATGATAAAAAGTGTATATAATTTACATGAAGCCTTCACGGAACTCAGATGTTAATGTATGCCAATAGTAATAACTGATGGGAGATACCAATAAATCTGTGCAAATATTCTGTGGCACAGTGTTTAAAATTCAGTTCTGCAGACTACTTTTGCTGACTGCCAGCTGCTGCAATTTGGCAATTCGAATCTCACCAGGCTCAAGTTTGACTCAGCCTTCCATCCTTCTGAGGTCGGTAACATGAGGACCAGATTGCTGGGGGCAATATGCTGACTCTGCAAAAGCCACTTCGAGATGGCTATAAAGCACTGTGAAGTGGTATATAAGTCTAAGTGCTATTGCTATATATGGCTAACTCCATGTTGAAAATGTGCTTTACAATACCTTATGTGTATGTTGGTGAATTAAAACATAATAAGTTACAGTACAATACTATCCTGTCAAATAAATGGAATAGTTGCTTAGACTTCTCACCATAAAAATTATTTTCTTGTAATAACCCCAAGGAAGAGTCTCATTTGTTTGAAGCCCATGTCAACAATGATAAATAAATATCTATGGATTCCCATTATAAAATCTGTTCAGCTCCCTTTTAGTAATGGTTAATGTGCCAGCAGGCAGTTTATTCCTTATCCCATTCTTCAATCCCTTTGCAAAGACATTGTCAAATGGATCCAAGTTGCTACAAGGTTCTGGAAATGCTTTGACTTACTTACTTACCTTCTTACCTTCTATGCTGCCCAGGGGACTCTAGGCAGCTTACTTTTAGTTGCCAACTATCTGTGCCAATTTATTCTGAGTTGCTAATTGTGAGCAATTGGGGGTGTTTTAGCCTATAATGGTTCCATTTCAGGCAGAATCCATGACTCCCAACCTATATTTACAGATAATTATTTACAGAAAACTCACCTGAAATCCTACATCATAGTATACAGAACAGAAAAGTTACTTTGGTTTGGCTTAGCTCAGTCAGCCTTTGTACAACTTCATGCAAAGACAGGCAAGCCTGAATGTGTACCCATAGATATGTCAATGCCTGTATTTAAGAAAGTCAATTTTCCATCAATATTTTTTTTAAAAAAATAGAATTCTTTATGCTTTCTTGATCTCCATGTTCATCGAATTGTACTGTTGTGGCCTGGACAAATTGTTTTAATATTCTTCATGTTATCATAGCTGGTAAGAGTCTCCTTAAAACCATTTAACCTGTTCAGGGTAGTTTCCCTCCCCTTTTTCTTTTACAGACATCTTAATTAGTCTAATCCTGACTGGTCTTTTTCCAATGTTCCTGTTGGCACAGATGGATTTCAGTTAACATTCTGCTTTAGTGCTGCAAATGCCCCTGCTCATTTTTTCTAAATGCTATTTTGGATGCCATTTCTAGATATATTTTTTTCAACAATTCAGTTTTTAAAACACTTGGGTGGGGGGGAATAGTAGTGCTAATTTAGCAAATGGTTGAGATTTTTAAGTAATGGAACATTTTTCAGACATTTTTTTCCACAGAGATATTTTATTTAATCTGAATATTTCAGCCACCATCTTTTAAAGTCTCAATGTTACAACTTGTAACCCGCATTAACTGCCTTGTTTCTCTGCATTTGTGCATCTGCAATTGGCAGGAGATGTTCTGGAACCTGCTTGGAAAAACATTGTTCTTCATACACTAAGTATTATCATATGAGTAAATTTAGGAATTGTATCTCTATAATGGATAAATGTTGGGGATTTAAAAAAAAAGTCAGGAGGGGGAAAGAGAGCTCAAAATCAAGCAAAACATTAACAGCAATGTATGATATGAAGTCATTGATATCAATCTACTATCATTCAGATTAGCACAATGTACTTCAAGGTCAAAATAAGAACTCTATATGCAGAGCCAATTACATTTCAAACCTTAATATATTTGATATGTATTATCACAGAAAGGCACTCTTGAAAAATGAATAAAAGTTCAAAGATAGTTGAAAAACATTTTACTCATTTAACAGATAGAGCATAGCAATGATTTTTTGTTTTCTAATAGGTAAAGTGAAAGATTTATACAATCTGAAGAGAAACTGATGTATGAACATAACAGTAGCATTGTGTAGTGTATAACAATTGTGTATAACTAAAGTAGTATCTTTAGTTATATACTGGGGACCAAGGTAATGAATAAGACAGTGACCATTACAACAATGTCCATAGCATCTGTCCTTTAAAATAGGAACCCTGTTTCACTGATTAGAAAGCTTAGTGCATCTCTTTTCTGGAATTGTTTAATCCACTTTATTAGCTAAATTGTTCTTCTAGAGTCCTCTTGTACGGAAGTGTAGGGAAGGGGACGAATGATGACAAGCGTGACTATGAAGTTGCATTTTACATCCTTGCTTCAGATTCAAGTATATTAACTCTACATTTGCATAATGATATTATTACATATATATTGTCATTTTGCTGTGAACACAGTTTGTTGTGAACGCTGATGACTGTGCTACAGATTTAAGTTGGCTGACCCTACCCAGCTTGGTTGTCCTGCATGCATTAAAATTTAATTTCAAGCAATAAATAAAAATAAAAAGTGAAAAGGCTGATTTCAATAACATCTGTATAAAGGACTAAACAGCAGCATTCCGTTCAGCCCACTCTCCTAATTGCAAGAATAATGAAGAGTCAATTCATTTTTCTCAAGGTAATATTTGTACATTTGAACATTGATAGCAGAATCTAAGGACAGGGTAGGAAGAAGAAAAGTGGGGAAGATGAAAGAATCTTTCTCTAAGTAGTTAATAAATGCACTAAATTAATTACTCCAGAATGTAGTGTAAAAGGGTTCTCCTGAATCAAGCTTACTAGGATTATGGTAGCCAACAATGTATTTCTAGAAAGCTCTGCAGTTACCATCCACAAATGAGTATGCATTCACTTCTATCTTTTTGTTTGATCCTGAAAATTTCTTATCTTTTTAATGTTTGCTGCTTTGAAGAGATCACCCTAAATATATAAGGACATAAAAGCCCCATCTATTAGATCTTTGTTACCCATTTCTGATCTTGGCTGCTAGCTCTTTGTTTAAACAAATTTATCAAGTGCCGGTGCTTAGGCCATAATGGGATTTTTGTTTTTTTAAAGTTTTAAATTTGTTTGCCACCCATCTCTCTGTCTCTTTTCAACTTTGCCAAACTTGAGTAATATCACTTATTAGAACACAAAAAGCAAAGTCAAGGATTTATAAAGTATAACCAGCAACCAGTATCTCAAAATAATACACAAATGTAACTGCATCCAGAGTTCTCGCTGCCTACTGCCTACTCTCTTTCCCCAATTCTGATGCAATTTCTAAAGCACGGATTCTCAAATTTCTTCGACCTATGCCTTTGGCAGAGCAATTTATGGAAAGGTAAACTTATGAGGCTAGTCTTTCCCATTTTCTCCAGGTTCCCAGAATGCTTCCTATCACTTCCCTATCACCAGTATTTTGGTAGACAACCAGACTTCCAAACAAGACACTGAGCACCTACCATTTTTATCTTCTAAATTATAGAAGGTAAAAATGAGACAATGGGGCCACACTATTCATTACTATAAATATAGATAATTCCAGAGGCTCCCATTTTGTTTTGTAGCCAGTTCCTCTCTTTTTAGTCAAATGAAAATATTGATTAAAAAAATAAAATGAAGTGGAGGAAGTGGCCCTAGTATGTCTTAAGTAAGTGTCCATGGGTACACTGATGCCCAAGAGTACCATACTCAGTCTTAAAATATTCAAGAGAAACTGTGACGAAGAGGTGCTACATCTAGAGGGCTTATGGTAGCTGCAGATTTTTTACCCTGAAATGACTGTTTCTAATTTCGCCTGTGGCAGAAATATCTTCATCATGATGTAGTCTTTAAGTCTACAATGAAAATAGAGATAGATAGTTTGTAAGGGTACTGAGGTCTTGTTTTCCTTTGTTTGGCTGCTCTTTACTCAGATCTACCAGAGGAAATTTTGAGGGATTGCCTGCAACATTGTTAAGGCTATATTTGTTTTCATTACCTTAAATCAGAAAGGTGCTCTAGAGGTGCATTTTCTTCATTTGCCCAAGTCATAGCTGATTGTGATTTCTATGTGGGCTTGATGTTGCTCTTCCTTGGACAAGTAACTGTCTTGGGATAGCCTTTCCTTTACTATAACATCCAGTACTTCCTCTTCATCCTTCACCTCCAATAGAATTCAAAATGATGGGGCAATATTAAGAACATGTACTAATGAAAAGTTATTGTGAAATGTTGCAAGCTACAGTATATTTTAAATATATTATGGCCTGTCAGTATCTTGTTCTTATACATATGATTTTGTTAAGCTGGAAGTTAAATATATTTATAATGGAATTATTTAATATTAATAAGGAAGTAATTCCAAGTTACTCTGTCTTAAGAGACAGTCTTGAAAATGAAATGTTTATTCACTTTATATCAGAATATGCCAATCCATTTTCCACATCTATATTTAAAAAAATAAATTAGTGGTTCTGGCAGGTAAATGTGGAGCATGTATCTGGTAATGGTAAGGGAAAAATGACTGAGTACTTCCCTTGACTATTTTTCTTCAGAACATTAAACAAGAGCAACAAAGGAAAAATTAGACATAATGCTATGCCACACAGCTGACATAGATGTCAGCTCTGAACTTCAACTACAATGGTAAGAATCTTTTTAATAATTATATAGAGTAGTAAACAAGACCCCAGGGCAAACGTGTGAATCAAAATGAGTAACAGCTTTGTGCAAAGGTAGTAAGATCTTACTGTCCTGTGGATCATGCTGTAGTAAGGTCAAAGCAGTAGAAAGATTAACAACAGTTAATATTTGATCTCCCACACCTACAATTTATCATCACTTCCTTTTCTTTTCTATATTCACAGTAAATTACCTACCATATTCATGAAACATATCATTGACATTCAGAGGAAGTTTTACTTCTATAAATCCTTACACATGCTTATGATTTCTTTCATGGGCACAGTGAAGGACATCATATTAACCATAAGGAAGTTAACCTATGCAACACTAATATTTTAAAAGGAACCAAGGAAAAACATGGGGGATTATAGATGTGTCAGCCTTGATAATTTGATATCGATATTAACAGGTGGAATGTAATAGTAAAAAGTAGAATTGTTTAAATTTTATAAATTTTGTGATGACTTATCAGCTTCTCATAATTATTTCTATCAGCATTTAGTTTTCTAAGAGATCTATGAGAATGTCCCCATCAAAGTTCTAAAAAAAGACATTATTAACAAAAGAAGAAAAGATGAGAATAAATAAAATATATCAATCAATATTGATGTGAACAAATTCTGGGTTCAGAATTTGTATTCAAAATTTGTAAGAGCAGTATTGGGTTCTGTGCTATTCGATAAGATTTGTAAATGCTTAAAGTAAAAAATAAAATGTTTGAAGTAAAAATAAGCAATGAGGAAGTCCAGAGTTAAGTAACAGCCAAATCATTTGAATTTATAAATTCATGCATGTTATTGTTAGATTTTGTTTTGTAAAGAATACTAGAAAGATAATGAAATACTATTTATTGTTAATATTCATTACTGAGTTATTCAGCTCTTCATAAAGACAACAAATTTTATTTCAAAATGTATAACCTTTTATTTTCTCTATGTCCATTTGGAATGCAAGGTACATATGGCCATCACACATATTACTTACAGTAGAGTTAACACTGTACTTGTGAGAAATTAGATAGTCTTTCCATCTCCTGAAAAGTCTCTGCTATGAGGATAAAAGTAGCAAAACAACAGTATTGGGGATCTGTTAGTTTAAGGCCGTGTCACACTGCCCAACGGATGCAAAAAGGACACAACGGAAGAAAAAAATGTTACATCCGTTGTTATCTGCGTTGTTATCAAAAGGGGCGAAAATTTACATAATTGGAGCGGATAACACGGACGTGGGGAGGACGAAGGGCGGATGCGCAGCAGATGCCTAGCGGATATAGCAGATGCGTAACGGATGCGTAACAGATGCGTAGCGGATGCAGAACGGACGAATTGGATANTTTGAGCCGCCCAAAATTTTGGAGTGGATGAAACGTCAATAAATGGATGCTGGACGGATAGAGAGGAAGCAAAACGGAGGCAGTGAGTACATAGCGTTTTCCAACAGATGGCAAGCTTTTTTGTCCGTTTTACATCCTCTTTGCATCCGTTGGTGCAGTGTGACATGGGCTGCAGGCAGAAAATCCTAAACCATTTCAGACAATCTCTTCTTAAACCATTTCAGACAATCTCTTCTTAAACCATTTCAGACAATCTTTTCTTAAAAGCTTCCAAATGATGGAGGATGGACATTTGGTCTTCCCTACCTCCCCTCCTTTCAAAATGCACTCCTCCTCTTTGTTCTCTTTCTCCTCCTCATCCTCACCTTTCTCTCTGTTATTGCTAGTTTGGGATTATTAGGCATCCAGAAGAACAGGGGATCTACTTCTGCCCTTTTCTGAAATTGGAGTTCTGATTTGGGAAAGAACTGAAACAATGGTTTTTACAAGACTCATTGTATTCTCCAGTGTAAGAAGAGTTGGACTCGTGCATTCTGTCATAAAATTAGGAGATTCTAAAATTGAATATTCTTTTTCATTTTTCTTATTTTTTAAAAAAATAAAAGTACAGCTTCATACCAACTCATTTCTGCATTAGAATATTTTTCCTAAGTCTGCACAATCATTTTTATAATTTTATCTGCATCTACCATAATATATGCAAATTTCTCCACTATGCACAGTTTTGTACACAATGTTCCCTAATGTACACATGTTTTGATTGAAGAAGTGTTTTGCAAGATTCAGAGGAGTGAGAAAACTGTATAATTACATTCTGATTCATATATTAGTTAATGAAGTGTGAATTAGATTGTTCTGTATTAAAATGAGAATCAAGAATCCTTACTAGAGTGTCGAAAGTTCTCCATACTCAGATCTCAATTTAGATAAATACACACTGGATTTCCATGGGTGTTCTGTCCTGAGAATAGAAGTACTCGAGACCGGTGTTCATCAAGCAGCTCTTTATTCTTAACTAATTCAGTGACTTCGTAACAGAACATTTCCAGAGCCATGGCAGCCCTTTTTATAGCGGCTGCTCGCGGCTTGTGGCCAATGACAGCTCTTTAACTTTTCCTGCCACCAGCCGGGCCAATTGCAACAGTATTTTACTAACCAATCCTATCGAAGCCTGCTCGGCCAATCAGATTAAGGTATTTGGAGTATTCCACTTCTTATACACAACACCCCTCCCCTCTTGGTTTCGTCCAATGTGCATAACGTAGTCATGCAGGTAGATGGGGCTTTTGCGGGTCCTACTTGATCTGTGCAGCTCAGTCTCAGCGTGGTCTTCCATCAGTTTGGTCAGGATCTTTTCTTCATGTCTTCTCCATGGAACCTCCTGGATGGGTGAGTCAGCCTTGCCACTCCTGCCCGGGTCTCTCAGGCTGGTTGAGTTGGCTCTGCTGCTCCCTCCTGTTCTGTCTGGGTTGGTCAAGCTGGCCTGGCTGCCTCCTTCCTGGAAGGCCTCACCTCGCTTCTCTGCTACTGGTTCTCTTCTCCGGAGGTCATCTATGGGTAAATGCTCTTTTTGTCTTACCGGGGGTTCTAATTTGGCTTTATGTTGTATCTTTTGTCATGTTATTGGTGGTTCTTCTCTCCCTTTTTTATTATTTTCTATTCCCCCCCCC
>BHFT01038511.1:0-16326 GCA_004320025.1 Laticauda laticaudata
AAAATGTAGAATGATAAATAAGATATGAAATGGGATAAAAAGTGAGCATGAATTTTGAATTTATGTCTGTATAAAAACATGTAACATGGGATTAAGCCGCTTTCCAAAAAGAAGTTTTATGTTTTGATGTTTTGATGTTTTGTGTTTTGTGTATGTTTGTTTATTGAAAACTAACAAAAAAATTTATATATAAAAAAAGAAAAGATACGTTTTTCAAGAGTCAAGAATCATAAGGTATAACACTTAATGATTCGTCATAGGATAAGCAATCAAATAATGCTAGGAAACAGTCAATATAAATCATAAGGATACAAGCGATGAAGGATACTCATGACCATTGCAGCATCCCCATGATCACGTGATCAAAATTTGGAGCTTGGCAACTGGCATGTATTTATCATGGTCTCAGTGTCTTAAGGATCATGTGATCCCCATTGGTGACTTCCAACAAGTGAAGCTTCCAACAAGCGAAGTTAATGGAGGAAGCCAGATTTTCTTAATGACCACATGATTCACTAAACAAATTCAGTGATTCACTTAACACAGGGGTGTCAAATTCACAGCCCGTGGGCCAGATGTGTCACGTGCTAGCCACACTACCCACTGCCGGATTAGCAAAGGGGGGAAAATCGCAATACGTTATGTGCATGATGTGATGATGTGAATTTGACACCCCTGACTTTACAACTCCAGCAAAAAAAGGCAAAATGAGGCAAAACTCACTTAACAACTGCCTTGCTTAATACACAATTTTGTGTACTAATGTGTTTGTATGTCAACCTGTATTAACTAAGCTTCTCAGTGGAGCATTTAATGTGAACACAGCCAACAGCCATGATGGCGAACCTGTGACATGCAGAGCCATTTGTGTGGGCACATGAGGCCCAGCCAAACTTACCTGCACTGTGCATGCGCACGCCTCCCAACTGATTTTCAGCTCATTTGAGGCCTTTTTTGGCCTCCCAGAGGCTCGAGGAAAGTCTCTGCAGCCTTGGGAGGCCGAAAAACGAGCCTTCCAGAAATACTGGAAGTGCTCGTTTTCAGCCTCTGGAGGGCCTCTGGAGCCCGGGGGAGGCCTTTTTTGCCCTCCTGGGGGCTAAAGGGAAGCCTCTGCAGCCTTTGGAGGCCAAAAGTGCCGAAACGGGCCCAAAAGGGGTATTTGCGGAAGGGCCATTTTTTGGCCTCATGAGGCTGCAGAGGCTTCCCTCAAGCTTCTGAGAAGCCGAAAAAGACCTCAAATGGACTGAAAATCAGCTGGGAGGCATGTGCATGTGCAGTACAGGCAGGGGTGCGGGGGGTGTTGTGGGGGCATGCACATTGTGGGCGCTGGCATGCACACGCTTTTGGCACACCACAACAAAAAGGTTCGCTATCACTGGCCTACAGCTTCTAATGTATACATCATATGTTGCACTAAAACTAGATTAAATTAAAAAAAACAGTCTTGAATTTCCTACTATTCATTTGGAATGCATTGTGAATATTATGTGTTGTGCTCTGATGTCAGAGAGCAAATTACTCACTTTTCCTGGCTTATTACTTCCTAATATATGTAAACACAGCTGGCAACATTTCATCACAGCCAGGTCGAACATTATCCCACAACTAAAATGACGATTAACCCCTGGGTGACAAAAGTAATTAAGGGTAGGGTATCCAAATATTTCCTTTTAATCGGGATACGTCCAAAGAGCCTCAGGCATACATAACCAACAACTGAAAAAGGAACACAAGGGCATCTTTTTGAATATGACTTTAGCCCTGAAGAAGAGGTGAGGTGAGAAAGTAACTCTAGATTTCACTGGTGGAAAGAGAAATTCTGGCTTTCGAGTTTCTGTTGTTATACCTTAAACTGGGGTGTGAAAGTCACATCGTCATGGCATCGTCACGTGATGTATTGTGACTTTTTCCCCTTCGCTAAACAGAGCATGGCCAGCACGTGACGCATCCAGCCCGTGAGCCTTGAGTTTGAAACCCCTGCCCTAAAACAATAAATTACACTTCCTGTAGTCCATGTTTCTGTCTCCTGACTAGGCCTACCTCAAAGGGCTGACATCTTCCCAGCTTCACCTGACTGCTATGGTTCTCTTATACAAATGCAATTAAGGTAAAGGTTCCCCTCGCACATGCGTACTCGTCGTTTCTGGCTCTAGAGGTGGTGCTTATCTCCGTCACAAAGCCGAACAGCAGCGCTGTCCGAAGACGTCTCCGTGGTCATGTGGCCAGCATGACTAAACACCGAAAGCGCACAGAATGCTGTTACTTTCCCACCAAAGTGGCCCTTAATTTTCTACTTGCATTTTTACATGCAATTAATAAATCATTAATTGCATTCATTTTAATTAGTGAATTCCGGTGTCCCCATCCAAATTTGATTGTAGAAAATACAACCTCAGCAACAGAGTGATCAACGCCTGGAACGTCTTACCAGAATCTGTTGTTACATCCTCAAATCCCTAAAATTTTAAGCTTAAATTGTCTACCGTGGACCTCACTCCATTCCTGAGAGGTCCGTAAGGGCGCATGCATAAGCACACCAGTGTGCCTACCGTCCCTGTTTTACTGTTCCCATTTATTCGTATTCATTTATGATGTATATACTTATACCTGTTTATACTTTTATGTTATGTTCATACATCTAAACCTGTTTATCCTTATGTGTTGTTTTCTCATACACGCTTGACAAACTAATCTAAACAAATAAATACAAATAAATAAATAAATCTGCAACAATGATTTTTGGATGCAATTCCATCCACTGAAGAAGACACGTAGCATGGTACCGTACAGGTAGTCCTCAACTTACAACCACACTCGGGACCAGAATTTCTGTCTCCAAAAGGAAAGCGGGTTGTGAAATGAGTCGTGCCCAATTTTATGAGCTCTTTTGCTACGATCGCTAAATGAATCACTGAAGTTGAGTCATGAGATTGTTAAGTGAGCCTGGCTTCCCCCACTGCTTGTTGGAAGACAGCTGGGAAGGTCACAAATAGCGATCACACAACCACAGGACACTGCAACCGTTGCCAGGCGCCAGAATTGTGATGCTTGAAACATTTGTTAAGTGTGAGGACAAGCTGTGTGTTGTTGTTCTTTCAATGCCATTGTAACTTCTCAGGGTCCCTAAACAAATGGTTGCAAATCGAGGATTGAGCATATAAAGCAAGCTGCCTACTGTACTTTGGCAAATGGCTTTGCTTGCATTTTTGCTCATGTTTATGCAATACGTAAATTTGGAGGAAGATTTACTCTCAGTTAATTGTCACCAAGAGGGAGCCAGCTAATTGGACATTAAGAGAACCCAAAACTCAGAAATCATAAAATGAACCCACTTGCTCCTTTAATAGTGATTTCCTAATCACGAATGGAATAATCAAGGGGATTTGATGGTGGGTTATACACACTGAGCTTATCAGCTGGAAAGTTGACAGCCCGGGTTCGAGACCCAAGCACCATGTGACAGAGTGAGCTCCTGTTCCTTGCTCCAGCTCCTGCCCATCTAGCAGTTCAATAGCATGCAAATGCAAGCAGATAAATAGGTACCATTTTGCTGGAAAGGTAACAACGTTTCTTGCACCTTGGCATATAATCATGATGACCACATGACCACGGAAAGGGTCTTTGGATGACGCTGGCTCCCTTGGTTAAGAAAGGGAGATGAGCACTGTGTCCCATAGTCAGACACAACTGGCCAGAGAATTCAAGCAATCATGGAATAAGCCAGCAGGATGAATTTGGGCCAATCTCTCCCTCTCTCCCTCCCTCTCTCTCTTTCTTTCTCTCTCTCCCCCTCCCTCCCTCTCTCTTTCCCTCTCTCTCTTTCCCTCTCTTTCCCTCTCTCTCTTTCTCTCTCTCCCTCACTTTCTCTCTCTCTTCCCCTCCCCCCTTCTTTCTCTCTCTCTTTCTCTCCCTCCCTCCCCAACCCACCTCACAGGGTTGTTGTAGGGTAATCAGGAAGAGGAAGGAGGACTGAGTATGTTTGTCACCTCGGCTTATTTAAAAATGACAAAGGTGAGATAAAAATGAATAATTAAGACATCAGATACACAGCTGGTAATACTGCATATTTGTTATTCAAATTCTGACATCAGCTGCAAGCTTCACTTGTGGGGCAAGTCCAACAAGCCTCATCACATAGGAAATGCAAATGGCTGTTTCTTTTTCTAAAGAAATGATATGCTGCTTTTTGTTATGCTTGGCACTCTCAGGACTTTTAAAAACACTCCCCAAAAAGGGAAACGTTCAAGATTACGCTACAGGATAAATACAACAGTTCTAAAAGCATTTTAAAAGCACTATTAAATCTATCCAAAGCAAAATAAAATAAAGCCAAATAAATTAAACAATCGCAGGTCAAAGTAATTAGTTATTTGAAAGAGAGGTTCAGACTTAAACCCAGGGGAGCTGTTAAGCAGTGGAAGAGCTTCTTTTATGGAGTCTGGGGGCTGCATCTTTTAGAGGAAGTCCTTGATTTACAACAGTTCCTTTAATGACCGTTCAAAGTGACAATGGCACTGAAAAAAATGACTTATAACCGTTTTTCACCGTTACGACCATTGCAGCATCCCCATGGTCATGTGATCAAGATTCAAATGTTTGGCAACTGGTTCATATCTTCTGACAAGCAAAATCAATAGGGAAACCAGATTCACTTAACAACCATGTTACTAGCTTAACAACTGCAATGATTTACTGAACAACTGTGGCAAGAAAGGTTGTAAAATGGGGCAAAACTCGCTCAACAAATGTCTTGCTTAGCAACATAAATTTTAGGCTCGATTGTGGCCTAAGTTGAGAACTACCTGTATCTGGGATTGTCCTCTTGCCCTGGGCAAGGTTCATACTAGAAGCCCTTCAAGAGCCCTTGCAACCCTATAATTCTATGAAATCTACTTTCTGGGTGTATTTATTTCATTTGCATGGACAGCCTCACAATCTCACACTTGCAATTCTGGGTGACACACACAATTGAAAAGAAGAAATAAACCAGACAAAAATAGTTAAAAACAAGGATAGTTAAATCTACAATTAAAAAGTCAAGGCTATAACAACACATACACAAAAACACACAAATAGAGTGCTTAGCCTACAATACATACATCCACTTAAGCTGTTTTACACTTCCATGACGTCTTCAGGCCTGATGAAAGAACCATTGTTTAAGAGTCTTCTGGAAAGCCAACAAGGTTGGGACAATCTCCCCTGGGGCAAAATGATGTGTCACAGCACAGAGGTTCTCCTCCTAGGTCCCACCAAACAAAATTCCTGTTCCAACAGCACTTGCAACATGCCCCTCCTGCCAGACCTGATCCAACAGGTAGATGGCACCAAGGAGAGGTGGTGCCTCAAATAACCCACCCGATGTCATGTAGCACCTTAAAGTTCATAAGCCTTCAACTAGATCCAGAAGTCAACTGGCAATCAAGGCAGTGCACAGAACACAAGTGTGATGTTTCGGAAGCATATATAACTGCTGCATTTTGTGTCAGCTGAAGCTCACCAACATGAGCTGTTGGTGCATCATATCCGATGGCGGATATGACACAAGAAGAAGAAGCTTCTGGACATCCTTCAAAGGCAGCCCCATAGAGCTGTTGTCCTTGCATTACAGTAATCCATTCGGGAGGCGATGAGGGAATGAGTGACTCAGTCTCCCAAGCCAAGGATGGATACACCTGGTTCACAAATCAATGTTACACAAAGGCTCTCCTAAACTTGGCTACCACTTCCTTTTGGCAGGAGTCATGAGTCCAGAAGGACACCTGATATCAAAGATGGTAAATTCCTAGATCCAACAGGTCCTAGGTTCCAAAGGCACTCAATCTTGCCAGAGTTGAGTTGGGTAATCTATTGTTCCTCTTCCAAACCGCAAGAGCTCCCAGGTATTGAGAGAGAACATCAACAATATTGTTTATTTCACCAGAGATGGAGATGTACAGTTGGCTATCATCAACTTTAAGGATGGTACTTCATCCCTGATGATAAATGACCTCACTCAGCAGCTTCATATAGATGTTAAACAGGAGTGGAGAGAGAACCAAAGCCAGCATCTCACTTTAGAGGGGTCCAGGGGCAGGACTCTCAGCCCTTATCAAGAGTCTCAGAAGGATTGCATGGTTGGTGGTATCAAAGACCACTGAGAGGTCATGAAGAGCAAAGATGGATGCATTACCCCCATCCCTTTCCTGCCAGATGTTATCAAAAAATGCAACCAATGCCGTCTCCATCCTACATGGAGGGGTGAGACCTAATAAAAGGCATCCAGATAATCCATTTCATCAAGGATCCTCTGAAGTTGTGGCATGATCACCTTCTCAACACCCTTCCTAGAATGGAAACATTGGATACTGGACAAACATTGTCCAGTTCAATGAAATCTAGCAATGACTCTTTGAGGAAGGGCAAATTGACACCTCTGAGAGTAGAGGAACAAACTCTCCTCTCAAGGAAGACTTTACCACCAGAACTCAACCTCAGGTCCTTAGCCAGTGGGTAGCTGAGGAATTCTGGGGATTGAAGTCCACACATCTCAAAGTTGCCAAAGTTGACAGACACCGTTCTAAGGCACATTCCAGTTCAACTGGGCATTCGAACTACTGCCTCCCATAAGCTATTCCTGATTTACTATCAAAGCATTTATTGGGCATAAAGAGTGACAATGATCAGCAATGGAGGCAGTGGAATTTAAAAAAAAATCTAATCCAGTGACCACCTCTTCCTACATTTTGATATTCTTCGAAGCTTATTATCCTCCCCTTAGTATTGTCCACGTTACAGATAGGGAGGGAGCATAATATTTTGACCAGGTTTCCTGGAACACAGTTCGCTTAGAATTAAGTTTCTCCCCAGGGGTTTTTAGAAGGTGTCTCCAAATGAATGTTTACTTGCCTCAGGACTTCAACAAGAGAGCAATTAGAGACACAAGTCCATGGAAAGGTGTTATGGAATGTGGGGAAGGCCTTGGGAGACAAAGCAAAGAGATGCTGCCATGGAAGCAATCAGATAAGAGACAGCATAGCCTGCAGATGGATAGTGGGCAAAACAAGAAGCCCAGAAGAGACCTTTCCTAGATTGTGGAGTAGTAAAAGAGATGGAGGAGGTGAACTGTACTTTCAGACTTGCAAGTTTTAAGTTGGCCTCATGGGTAAGGAGGGAGGAATAGAATAGGAATCATGACCAGAAAAACTAATTCTATTTTGTTGAAGTACTACACTGATTGAATCTTGCTAGTCAAGAAATAATCCTAAAGGTGCTGTTCAAAAGACAATTGGACTCTGTTGTTGTTTTTTCCTTGAAAATATTTCGCTTCTCATCCAAGAAGTTTATTCAGTTTTTGGATGAGAAGTGTAGAAAGTTATCCCCTACCCCTCCTAGAAGAATGAAATATTTTAGGAAAGATTAAAAAGGCAGAATATTAAATTTGACCTAAAAGAGAAATAGAATTCTTAAGGGAGAAAAGAAAGAGTCACAGTTTCCTGCCTTCAAGCAGATACTAAGCTGAGGCCAGCTTTTTGAAATGCAGATTTCGTAATCCATTCAAGACAGAATGTTTTGAACAAAGGCAGAATTAGGTAGAATGGTAGGATCAGACCCCACTCAAGATCCAGACCAGGAAAGCCATTAAGATATAATAGGAATGGCCCAACACTCTTTCAGGACATCATCTTTATTTCATCATCTCAGAGAGTCCAGCCACCTAAAAAGTTAGCTCTGACCCCTATAGCAACTAATAGAATATATGATCTTGCCACTTGAACAGGAATCTCAAGTTCGAAGCCCCGAGAAGGTATAAATAACCCTATGTGGTCAGCTATCCAGAATCACATGTGCTTGGTGGTTCTGCTTCACCATTAAACCATCTGTCCAATCAGCCTCCATGTTTCTGGCCACTTGGAACTGAACCAGATGGATATTTCTCCCAACAGAAGTGAAACATTTTCAAGGGGGAAAAATCCAAGGAAGTCCAGCTATCTTTTTAAAAAGCATTTGTGGAATAACCATGATCTGGATGACTGTGAATCTACATAAGTAAAGGTAAAGGTTCGCCTCGCACATACGTGCAAGCCGTTTATGTCTCTAGGGGGTGATGCTCATCTCTGTTACAAAGCCGAAGAGCCAGCACTGCCCGAGGACGTCTCCATGGTCATGTGGCCGGCATAACTAAACGCTGTTAAGGCGCAAGGAACACTGTTCCTTTCTCACCAAAGTGGCTCCTATTTTTCTACTTGCATTTTTACATGCTTTCAAACTGCTAGGTTGACAGAAGCTGGAACAAGTAATGGGAGCTCACTCCATTACGTGGCGCTAGGGATTCGAACCACCGAACTGCCGACCTTTGTGATCAACAAGCCACTGAGCCACCGCTATCCAGAGACAATTTCCACAGACAAGTCAAAAAGTACAATTTTCTCCAACCCCTTCCCCATCGCTTTACTGCCTGACAAACTAGAGAGAGTCTCTTCTGGTCTTATCTGCACCTGTTTGGGAACACTGATCTACACTGACAGGTCACTCATCAGAGCATCCACAACTGAACGGAGTGAAAAGGAAACTTAAATTCTTATTACCTGGTGCCAGTGGACTCTGCCCATCCGTTTTTTTAAGGGATTAATAAAAAGCCCTTTTAATTGCAACAAATGAAGTGAATTTTCAAGCGGAACACTGTCACGTTTCCAAATAGGCTCCTGGTCCCCGGTAGCGTTGTGAGAAATTAAAAACTGTGGGTAGTTGCATCACAGAGCTTTGTTGAAATGAATGTCCATTAAAGTGGCAGGGAATTTAACTAAATAGAGAGCATCCCAAGAGTTAGTGATGGAGAACCAGCCTCCTGCTTAAATGGGTGTTTTATGACCAGTTAGACTCGTGTTTTTCAAGCTCTTTCCGTCCAACCCCCTTTGCAGGGCTGTTGTGGTGGAAACACTCGGTGGCAATATAAGCCACTTCGGATTGTACAAAATAAAGGTGGACTATAAACCAAATAAATAATCACTGCAGGACCAGCCTGCCTTTAGTTTGCCTACCTGTTTTAAGCATTTCTACTTTTATGGGGGGGAGGGGGGGGCTGCTACTGGTTCACCCTGGTTTAAGCAAACCAGTACCAAACCGGGAGCTAATTTTATGGCCAGTTCAGTGAACCAGCAAATCCCACCCCATCTGGCCCTGCCCACCCCATCTCGCCGCTCCAGGAGTCCCCACACAGCCCATCTTGGATCTCAGGTAAGCACAGGGCCTGCATAGAGGCTCAAGGAGGGTGAAAAATGGGCCTCTGGAAACCGGGGGAGGCCGTTTTCGCCCTCCCGTAGACTCCAAGAAAGCCCCCAGAACCCAGTGAGGGCAAAAATTGGCCCCCATCGTGGTGCAGGAAGCTGACTAGACCACGCCCACCATGGCCACAGCCATCTAGCAACTGGGCAGAGAACTGGTTGCTAAAATTTTTGAAGAATTTACTTGCGATTTTGACTATTCCTAAGGCTAGGAAAAAGTGCAAAAACTGGAGAAATGCACAGAAAATGGTGGGCGGATTTTCATGCTGACTTTTTTTAACTGGCATCTTTTGCAGGTTGATATGGGAGTACCTTAAAATGAACATCTACTTGGAAAAATGAGAAACGATGCAAAAAAATAAAACAAACAAGATTCGCTTTTCCTAGCACCACCTATGTTATTACTGTGATTGTTTCATTAATTTCAATGACTTGTCATCTGTTGCTTTGATTCTGCAATATTACCCCCAGGGAGAAAACATAGAGAAAACATGTAAAATACATTAATTGCATTTAACTAATGGCATCGCCATGCAATAATATAGTTCAGGCTTCATGTACATGGAATAAGAAATGCTAAAAATCACCAGTTCTTGGGATATAGTCACAAAATTAGACTGGCAGTCTCTAAATGCTTCATTATTTAGATCTGAATACATCAGTTTATAAAAAACAATATGGATAGCATTTATAAAGAAAGCCCAGGCAATTTCCTCTTTTTTTACAGTAAGAGCCAACTGATTCATCACAAGACTACCAATTTTTAAAGCATTTGAATCAAAAGTTTGCCTGCTCGACTCGTGTCTCTATCATATTCCAACCTTTTCTCGGATAAGTACAGGTAGTCCTCAACTTACATTAAATGGCTGTATCATGCCCTTGTTAGAGTCGGACACAGAGAGAGAGGAGGAACAGCTGACAGGGGAGTGGAGGTGTGGCTCTGGAGGTTGTGGGGGAGGCTGGGGAAGGGCAGAGGCTGGCTGGGCAGTCAAAGAAAGAACCAGGCCCATCCCCTCTGCATCCTAGGACATGCAGGGAGGAATGGAGAAGCAAACAACTTGGCTTGCGAGAGAGGAAGCAGCCATGATCCCCTTCATTGGTTGCAGCTGGGGAGAAGAGTATATAAAAGAGACAGTTAAAACACAGCATTGCTAGAAGCAAAGCGTGTTTTATTTTGGGCTGAAGTGATCTTGGTTGGCATCCTTCCAACAGACTGTGCCTTGTTATCTTTTTGAAGTTGGTAATTACTTATCCTGGTCCATTGTGGAAATTCCTTCATTATAGTTTGTTTTGGTTTTTTATTTCATCTCCAACTGCTCATTAAGTTCAGACTGTATTGCTTTCTTTTGAAGATTATTTTTGAATAAGTTTTATCTCCAACTGAGAATTATTGAACAGTGGAGCCAAGTTGGAGGCATTAAGGGACATTTATTTACATTTTGGATTTTGTTACATTTGTGTTTTACTCCAGGTCATCACAGGCCGCTTAGTGACCGTTCAAAATTACAATGGCACTGAAAAAAGTGACTTATCACCCTTTTTCACATTTATGACCATTTCAGTATCTCCATGGTCACATGATCAAAATTCAGATGTTTCGCAACTGACTCATATTTATCACTGTTGCCATGTCCCAGGGGTCACGTGATCCCTTCTTTGCGACCTTCTGATAAACAAAGTCAAGGGGGGGGAGAAACCAGATTCACTTAACGACCATGTTACTAACTTAGCAGCTGCAGTGAATCCCTTAACAACAGGGGCAAGTAAGCTCATAAATGGGGCAAAGGTTAATTAAATTATCTCACTTAGCAACATAAATTTTGGACTGAATTGCAGTCATAAATCAAGAACTACCTGTAGTTTGGAATTTCCTGCATTGGATGATGTCAGATGGTGCTCCATTCAAAATCCAAGAAAGACACTCTTAGACTCCATTGTTATAGAGAAAATAAACTTTTACTGGAATTCAAGTGGTAGCATCAAAGTAATTCTAGATCTGAGGATTTACACGTGAAAAACACATACACAANTTCTAGATCTGAGGATTTACACGTGAAAAACACATACACAAAGTGATGGCAACGTTCCCACCCACCATAGTTCAAACGGTCCATCCAATCGAAGATGTGTATCATGTCATGTGGGGCATCTTCAGGTGGTGATGCAGACATCTGGCCATTGACCTTGGCCTAGTTTGACAAAGAGCTGCAGTTGCACAGTAAGCAAGCAAGGAAGCATAAACAATAAAGTTTTTCCCCAAGTTATACAGTTCATTCTCTAAAACCTACAGCACATTTCCTACCCCCACAAAGCCCGTCACCCTCCCCCCCGTTACTATGGCAGCCGAAAAGATCGCAAGAAAAAGAGAAAGGAGTCTTGAAGGCTGACAGATGATCTGCTTAGAGATGTGCAAAAATACAGGTAGTCCTCAACTTATAACAATTTGTTTAGTGACTGTTGAAAGTTACAACGGTGCTGAAAAAAGGGACTTATGAGCGATTTCCACACTTACTACCATTGCAGCATTCCTGTAGTCAAGTGATCAAAATTCAGATGCTTGGCAACTGACTCACATTTATGATGGTTGCAGTTTCCCAGGTCAGAAGTTTGCACTTTTTGCAACCTTCTGATAAGCAAAGCCAATGGGGAAGCCAGATTCACTAAAGAACCAGGTTACTAAATTAACAACAGCAGTGGTTCACTTAACAATTGTGGTGAGAAAGGTCATAAAATGGGGCAAAACTCACTTAACTAATGTTTCACTTCGCAACATCAATTTTGGACTCAGTTGAAGTCATAAGTTGAAGACTACCTGTATAGTCCCACCCTTCAACTTTTACTCATTCAACTTCCAAAATTGAGCTTAGAGGGAAAAAATATTTCAGAAAAAAAGGCTGAGACGGCCATTCAATGTACAGGAATGTGTAACTCTCTCTTGAATGGGCTGCAGCCAGTCATGCTTTGCAATTAAATCGTAATTTCATGGATTTAGTTTCCAGACTAGGTAACGTGTGCAACCTGGAAGGATCCCAAGTGATGAAAATCTCTATGTAGGTAGTTTTCGAGTTACGACCAAAGTAGCAACCCAGAATTTCTATTGCTAAGCAAGGCAATTGTGAAGTGAATCATGCTCAATTTTTTCCCTTTTTTGTCAAGGCCGTTACGTGAATTGCTGAGGTTGTTAAGTGAATCATGCAGCCATTAAGTGAATCTGGCTCCTCCTATTGATTTTGTTTGTTGGAAGCCAGCTGGGAAGATTGCAAATGGAGATCACGAGCTGGCAACCATCGTTAATACATACTGGCTGACAAGCTCCCAAATTCTATCATGTGACCATGGGGCAGGCTATGAGAGTTGTAAGTATGAGGACCAGTTGTAAATTATTTCTTTCTGGAGCCTCTGTGACTTCGAACAGTCTCTACATAAATGACTGTAAGTTGAGGACAACCTTTAATAACAATAGCACTTAGACTTATATACTGCTTCACAGGGCCTGGTCATGGTTCCAAACCAAGCCAGCAAAAGAAGAGGCCACATTGTGAGCAGAACTGGTCTCTTTCCTGGAGTCTCAACTTGGCACGAGGTGAACAGTACAAATAAAAATGTCAGTGTTCCAGAAAACATCAATTCCAAACAATAACTCCGAGGCAGACATCTTCTCAAAGTTCTGTTTATTTGGATAGTAACTAACTGACACATCTGGGGAATCCCGAATCTGAAAATTCCGGGTTTCCTTGCAATAAGTAAGAACTACAAAACCCATCCCCTGCACCCCTTATTGCATTAACATGCCCCAATCACCATCCGTCCCAACTTGAGACTTCCCCTCACCCAGGTACAGAAATAACATGACCTTGACTAAGAAGAAGAATGCTATTATGTCTAATTACATATACTCCAAGAAACTGCCCCTTCCAATTTTCCCAGGCTCAAGAATGTGGCAGTGTGGAAGTGTCTGGTGTCAATATGGCTTCCAAAGTTGACAAAAAGGGTTTCTAGCCAACATTAATGGTATCTGCTAGCCAGCCGGCTGTACAGACTCAGTACACCCCACCCTCCTGTTTCCGGTTGCTCCTGGTTGGCTCCAGCAAGTATTCTTCAGGTCTGGATGGCTTCTGAACTGACCACAGCTGGCTTGCCTTCCTGGCTCCTCTCCCAGCGTGAGTCCCATTACCTGACACCCATCTGTGCCCCATGCACCACCACCCCGCGCATGTGTGGCAACTCTGAAACGGCACATTGTAGCAATTTTGAATGGCACACTCTTTCAGACGTTGACAGCTTTAAGCAATTTACAGAGTCAGCCAATTGCCCCCCAACAATCTAGGTCTTCATTTTACGCACCTCAGAAGGATGGAAGGCTGAGTCAACCTGCAGCCTGGTGAGAATCAAACTGCCTGCAGAGCTCTTGCAAAATGTAACGCAAAGTATAGAACAGAGATAGGTGAACCGTTTGGTTGTGGTGTGCCGGAAGTGCACACATGCCGGCACCCACAATGCAATGCGACCTGCTTCCCCTGCGCATGCACAGGCAACACCTCTGCCCTATCCCCTTACCTGCACTGCACAGGAGAACGGAGCTGGAAAGCAGGTTAGAAGATGGGAAAGGAATAGGATTTTGCAATAACATTCCCCCTGGAGTGGGGTGGGAATGGAGATTTTACAGTATCTTTCCCCTGCCACGCCCACCAAGCCTGAAAATGGGCCCATTTTGGCATTTCTGGTATTTCCAGAAGGCCTGTTTTTCAGCCTCCCGAGGCCGCAGAGGTTTCCCTCGAGCTTCCGAGAAGGAGAAAATAGCCTCAAATGGGCTGAAAATCAGCTGGGATATGCGCGCATGCGCAGTGCAGGTAAGCGTGGCTGGGGCTTGCGTGCCTGCACAAATGGCTCTGCATGCCACCTGTGGCACACTGTCATAGGTTTGCCATCTCGAGTATAGAACAAACCCCAACACCACCAGGTGCTACCATCTTCAATAAGAAGGTTAAGTCTTGAACCATCTTGAAAGAAACTTCTTGGGTTTTGGTCACCCCAAGAGGAAGCCATGTTCAAGCGCCCTCTTACAGGGGAGGATAAATTTGGAGAAACTTGCAGGCAGATTTTTTGGCGCTGGCTTAATTGCGTCTTTATCCTCACCTGTTCCAGGTGTTCAAACAAACCTGAACAGTCCCAGGATGACAAAAGCTGAACTGTTAAAAGCAGAAATGTTTTTGTGATTGCGAGCATCTTCTAGGCCGGAAGCAGTTGTGAATAAACTAAGGGCTCTGCTCGCCAGAACATTTTTAAAGTAACTTCACAGTGAGTTATGAGAAGCGTTTTTCTCATTGATTCATAACTTGGAAACTGCCTTACATGTCCTATTAAGCTGGTCTTCATTTCACTTTTCTTGAATCAATCCCCAGCTGCTTAACAGCAAAGCCAAGCTGCAGCAACAAAGGATTTTCCATGAATAACACTCAAAACCTCGAATATTTGATGTTTTTAAAAACTCAAGTTCCGAAATCATTCCCGCAGGTTGTCCTCGACTTCCGACCACAATCGAGCCCAAAATTTCTGCTGTTAGGTGAGACCTTCATTAAGTGAGTTTTTGCCCTTTGTGACAATTTTTCTTCCATAGGGGTTAAGTGAATCACCCACAATGGTTAAGTTAGAAACCCAGTTGTTGAATGAATCTGGCTTCCCCATTGGCTTTGCTTGTCAGAAGGTCCCAAAAGGGGATTCCATGAACCCCGAGACAGAGCAACGGTCAAAAATATGAACCAGATGCCAAGCATCTGCAAAGGTCATAACTGTGAAAAACAGTCCTACATCACATTTTTCAGGGCCCTTGTGACTTCAAACAGTCACTAAACGAATTGTTGTAAGTCGAGGACTTCCCTGTATTTAGAGCAGTGGTGGGATTCAAAAATGTTTACTTCCGGTTCTGTGGGTCTGGCTTGGTGGGTGTGGCAGGGGAAGGTTACAGCAAAATCCCCATTCCTTCCCCATCCCACTAACCTGCTTTCCAGCTCCGTTCTCCTGTGCAGGGCAACCAAGAAGACCCAGCCAATCAGCTGGGACTCAGGAGGCAGAGAACAGATGGGGGTGGGGCCAGTCAGAGGCGGGATTTGCGGGTTCTCTGAACTTCTCAAAATTTTCGCTACTGGTTCTTCACAACTGGTCAGAACCTACTGAATATCACCTCTGATTTAGAGGCATGTGAAGAACAGCCAATGTAAAAGAAGTCGGGATTTTGCACATGACATTAAAAAAGCTGGCACACTTTCTAAATAAACAGAAACCCATCTAAAGGAAGAATCTCACTTTTAAAATATATATATATATATATATATATATATGCCTGGAATTTTAAATGCAGTTAGCTAGAACGCCAACTGCTAGAGGGACAGGCGTGTGAGTTAGTTTGGTGCTTCGCCATACTAAAGACTGGCAAATGTACTGCAATAATTTATAAACAAGCTCGACTTGAAAGTGCCACAATATTGTCAGTTGTAGTTATAGTGGTATGTGCTTCCCTGCAATTTGTAGCAATCTTCATCACGGGGTTATGGCACTGGAGTAAAAATGCAACCCATAAAATGTCCCAACCACTGGAAATGACAAATACATATTTGCGCCATGGATATTATCCAGCAAAGTAGCATTCACAGGCACCAAATGCAACATCTGTCCAATTTCGCTTGAAAAATAATAATTTAATGTAAATAAATACATGTACAGCAAAGTGAAATCAAAGTACAGAGCTTAAAAGCATTCCAATTGTATCAGTTATCTAATAAATATTCTGAATTCAGCAGCTCTTGAAATCCAAGCCAATCCACCAATTCTTAGAAAAATTAAGTTCAACAAGACGTCTACTTGTAATGCAACTTTTGTAAGGGTTACGATATTTAATCATTGAAAATATCACAGCAGGTTGTGACATTACAACACCAACTTGAAGTTGCCTTTTCACAAAGTACATCAGACACTAAGTACATCAAATCAAGTTAGTTCGTGGATGGAAGACCACCAGAAAATCCTCCAGGGGTCGAATAGATTAGGAAATTGATGGGGGGGGGGG
>BHFT01038511.1:16336-62063 GCA_004320025.1 Laticauda laticaudata
TGGGGGGGGGGGGAAATCCCAGAGAAAGGCACAGACAAAACACTTGGAAATTGTTATCAAAAATGAGCTCAGGAAACCATCAGGAATCAACTTTAAGAAATGTTAATTTTTTTTAATGGCTGAAAATACACATGGTCCTAGCTGAGCACTTTTGGAGTTATAACAGTGATAAAAAAAGTAATTTTACTGCCAATCCTCACATTTATGAGCTCCACAGGTCTGTAAAGTGAAGCTGGAGTCAGATCATCAGGCACAGTCATGGTTTCACTTAGTGACCGTTTCAAATAATATCCAAGGTGCCTATCCCAATTCTGATTGCTAAACAAGACCTCTCTGTATGGCAAAACCCCCACCCCATTTCCTGCTTGAGGGGAGGGTGTGTACTGGCCCTTACAACTTCAAGACAAAGTCATTATCGCTTCTGAAAGAGACTTGGGGAAAAAGCATAGTGAGAAAAAACAGAGGAAGGACACCATAAACTCCAAACAACCCATATACTCTCTGTGAATATCAATACATTCTCCATAGATCTTTTAAAAAAAATCTTTCTGTATGATGTGTACAGGTAATCCTAGACTTACGACCACAATTGAACCCAAAATTTGTGTTGTTAAGTGAAATATTTGTTAAGTGTGTTTTGCTCATTTTATGACCTTTCTTTCCATAGCTGTTAAGTGAATCACTGCAGTTGATAGGTTTGTATAATGGGTCTGCTGTGGCTGCGCAGATTCAAAACTGGTGACATATTTAATCCCTCCTTCTTGCTCAGCCTGTTCATCTACTACAAAGTAACAAGAACATTCTTCATTTTCCAGAGGAGAATGCCTCAATTAGTGTCTGTTTGTACAACATCAAATGGGGGCTGATCAGTCACCCCACTCTGAAACCCACACCTTGCATATTTACAGAATCATGGATGACCAGAGAATTAGCTGAAGAGAAACAATAAAGTCTTCTTCCAATTTGATATCTAAAAACAATATATAAGTACTCCTTGACTTACAACCATTCTTTTAGTGATTGTTTGAAGTTACGACAGCATGGGAAAGAGTGATTTATGATCAGTCCCTGTACTTACAACCATGGCACCACCCCCATGGTGACATGATCAGAATTTGGGTGCTTAACCACCTGCATGTATTTACGAGTTACCTGCATGTATTTACTTTGTCCCAAAGACATGTGATCATGATTTGCAATTTTCTCAGATAGCATCCAACAAGCACAGTCCAGGTTGGAAGCTTGATTTACTTAACAAAACTGCAATGATTCGATTCATTCACAGCAAAAAAATGTTCATAACAAAAAAAAAGAGTCATAAAATCAGACACAACCCCTTTAACAACCGTCTCGCTTACCAATGGAAATTCCAGTCCCAATGGTTGGTCATAAGTCAAGGACCAGCTGTACGACACGTTTCACGGACCGAATCCCATGAAATCAATCGAGTTATCCTGCATAGATTGGTTTTTTCAAACAATACATCAAGAGCCACATCAAACAGAATAAGAGGGTGAGATAAATGAAGGAATTGCAGACAGCTGGATGTGTTAGGTGATGTTTGAAAGAAAAGAGCTACCTCTTGATTACTTCACAGCCCGGGAAAATATCTGTTCCCTGACACAACCATGAGAATTGCTCCAACCCATTCCTCTTAGAAAGGATTTTTTTTATTTATCAGTGTGATCATGAAGCCTCAGTAAGTAGATCTACAGCATCTTATTAGTTGGAAAGCTGTCTCATGCGTCCCATTGAAGTTTCTTCTAGAAGCCTCTCCTAGCTTTTCCCTAAACACACAACAGCAGGTAGATCTGTAACTTTAGCAAATGCATCACAATCCAGACACAGAGTTTAACAAGACAGGCAATAAAACAAACAAAACAACAACACGTGGGATGTCCCTGAAAGCTGCTGTCATTCTTCGCTATCAAAACACGAGAGCGATGTTCTCAAGAACCTCTCAAAACTCAAGCTAACAATGACCGGGGAAAGGTTCAAAAAGATACCAGAAAAATAATTACAATGGAGGAAAGTGAGTTTTTCTCCCCAAAAATTATTACCTTTGGCTTGGGAGGGGCAGTCATCTTGCATTCCCAGATCAGAATAAGGAGAAGCTGTTGAAAACAAAGGAGCAAGGAAGAGGTACAAATGACTTAAGAATCCTCTTTGCTACAAAGGGTGGATACTTTTGGAGATGACTTTGAAGTGGCTGCTCCTGGGAGGAGCAGTTTGCCTGGTGATTTTAACCCTTTAGTAATGCCTAAGCAGTCTTAATCTCTCGCCCTGTGACTCCTTCCCTTCCTTATCCAGTTGTCTCTTCCATCCTTCTCAACTACTCCAGGTTAGCTCCTCCTTTCTGTTCCTTTATTTATCTTCCCAAGATATTTACACCTTCCTCCCATCCCATCTCCATCCTGTTTTTCTTTCTTGGTTCTCCCAGAAAGAAGGAAGCCTCCCTGTATGTGAGAGTGGTTGGCATAGGCAGGTAAGTTATCTTGCTACATACGCAATGAATTTGAATTAGAAGCAATTAATTCTACTTCTGGTTGTTCTGGTTGAACTCTTTTTTGGTTTCAAGACATACCCAGCAGGTGGCAACACTTAGCTGACTTTGGTTTCAAAAAACTTAAACCGGGTCAGACCTCGTGGATGCCTGGATAGGAGACCACGAGGAATAGACTGTACATTTGAAAATTGGGGAAAATCCTAAAGAAGGAAATGTCAAACTCCTGGATCTTTAACAAAAGAACTCAATGGCTGTGCTTATGAAGTCAAAAGGAGTTAAAACTCAATGAGAAAAAAAACTACATTTTTTTCTCTGATAGCTATAAAAACACAGATACTTTATTTGAACAGACAGTTGTGTTTCATGCTAACATTTCGTAGGAAGAAGAAGACATCTTAAAGTTGAGGACTGTTTTATTTTCATGTAAATAAATCCAAGCTTAGCAGTATTATTTTAAGCAGAGGACATAACAAAATCAACTCCTCAACATCCAGCATTTTCTTCATTTAATATATGCCTTTTTTGATCCACATAGGCAACCAGGTTCAATCAAAGATTCACAATCAAGTCTAAATGCTTGCTTGATGCAAGAATCCAGATTAAACCTTTCTCAACAAATCGCTACCTTGACGTCTTTTCAACACATCCAAAAAAGGAAAGGCTATTTTTAAGGATGTCATGAACTATAGAAAAAAAAAAATCTAGTCTTTCTTCTATGATCCATGCTTTCAGCTATCTGAACAACGCTCTTATTCTCACTCTTTATTTCTCATAGTTNAGAAAAAAAAAAATCTAGTCTTTCTTCTATGATCCATGCTTTCAGCTATCTGAACAATGCTCTTATTCTCACTCTTTATTTCTCATAGTTGCACATTTCTACTTCTTCCAGGTTGCTCTCATTTAACAATGTAATTGTGAACAGGATTTCCATCACTAAGTGATGCAGTCATAAAGCATGACATCACATGACCATACTGCTCAATGATGAAAATTCCAGTAATGTTTTTTTTAAGCGAATCCCATGTCCTCTTTACAGGTGACATCAAATCGTCGCATTTGTGACTTCCTGCTGGCTTCCCCAATGACTTTGCCTGTAGGAAGCTAGCAAAGATTGCAAATGGTATCACAAGAGAAAATACAACAGGATAACCATAATTACAAGCTGGTTACTAAGTCTCTGGATTGCAATCTGTGACTGAAAGAATATTGCAATGGTCACAATATTACTCATTCGGTGCCATCATTAAATTTGAACAGCCATTTTAAAAAGTGGTTGTTCACTGAAGACCACTGATAAATTTCCTGTAGCTTCAACATCCTTGTTTATCCTTTCCTGAATCTGTTCCAGGTTTTTTTTAATCTTTCAGGCACAGAAGACCAAGTCTACACCTGACAGCCCAATTAAACTGATTTAAACTGATTTTCATTCTGCTGCATTCCCTCTTCCTTCCTCATCTTTTTTTATCTCATATTACTGTGTTTTAATTGTCTATTTCATTATTTATTTTGTTTCCCTATCTAGCCACTGTTATGTTTGCACTTTTCGTTTATTTGTTTTTACTGTTGTGAGTTGCTTAGGAGTTAAATAAGGGTCAAGGAATACAAGGAAGATTGGACTTTGTCCATTTGTGGCTATGTAGGGATTCTAGGCTGATCCCTCTTTTAGCTCCGCCCCCAGGTTCTGCCACTCCTTCTCCAACAGAATCCTTCTTAAAGTATGGAGTCCAGAACTAAAATTAAGATGAGAATTAGTGCAGAATAAAGGGGAACTATTATTTCCCAGATGTGGTGGCTCAGTGGCTAAGACACTGGGCTTGTCGATCAGAAAGGTTGGCAATTTGGCGGTTCGAACCCGTAGCGCCGCATAATGGAATGAGCTCCCATTATTTGTCCCAGCTTCTGCCAACCTAGCAGTTCGAAAGCATGTGAAAATGCAAGTAGAAAAATAGGGACCACTTTGGTGGGAAGGGAACAGCGATCCGTGCACCTTCAGTGTTTAGTCATGCCAGCCACATGACCATGGAGACGTCTCCAGACAGCGCTGGCTCTTCAGCTTTGTAACGGAGATGAGCACTGCCCCCTAGAAATGATTAGAACCTTTACCGCTACCTATTATTTCCCATGACTCAGAAATTATGCTGAGATTGATGCAATCTAAAATTGCATTTAATTGTCCCTTGCCTTTTTTTTTTGCAGTCACATTAAACCCCTCTGATATTAACACTTAACTAAAATAATGACTAGTGTTCATAATTTAATTAGTTTGTAGACATTACTGTTCACAAAATGCAAAATCCTCTTGATTACAAAGGTTCTAAGTAAATATATGGTACATTAGATGATATACTGTACACACCTGTCATTTTTTTCCACACTTTGCATTCTTGCACCCATAACCAAGCAAATGACTAATAAAACCCTGATTTGTAACTACACAGCAGGCAGGAAAAAGGACACCTATTACAGTAATATTGGATGGACTCAAGATTTGAAAACATCACATGATAATTGAAGGCAGTACTAATAACTGATCTGTATTCAAAATTACAGTCACCCAGAAGAAACTGTTTCCTATCAAACACATTATCCTTGTGTTAAAATAGTTATTAAAATAATAATTTTGATATCTTACTTGCCTTAAAAGTTAGTGGAGAGAAACCAAGTGGAAACACTTACAGTTCAGGTCAGGATAAAAAGTTGAATTGAATTTATGCTCTACAGCATGCTTTTAAGCCTGGTGGAAAAAACATTCCAGGTGCTTACAATTTCTTTGCAAGTACCTTAATAAATCATTAGCTGGAATATTTGTGGGTGAGGAAAAGGTGCAGACTTTAGTTGAAGGATGGCTATATAATTTCAGACACTTAAAAACACTTTTAAAACCACTCTTCTGCTGATGTGAAAATTAGAGCTGTTATTTTAAAATACTTGAATTACATATCACTAGTTTTAGGCACATTAATCCTTTTTTTTCTTTATGTAAATATAGCAGTACAGACACACACCCAAATCTGGAAACAATTTATTTTGCCTTTGATCCGATGGTACAGGTAATCCTTGACTTATGACCACATAGACTTACCACTGTTCAAAGTTACGACAGACCTATCTTATGGCTACTTACAACCTAGATTTTTTTTGGAACAATCTGTGTACATGTAGCTATATAGTGGTATACTTTTGTATACATCTGTATAAATTAAAGATTAAAGATTCAAAATGGTGAATTTTGCACTTAAAACTTAAATTTTTGCTGGGGCCATCAATCTGTCTTATTACATTAAAAAAAGTACTACTTATGATTTGTTACTTCAAATATTATTGCCTTAATATCTCTTAAATCTATTAAAACACTGCTTATAGACATGTTAATATGGTCAAACTTTTGACAAATTGAGCTTATGGACTTTTTTTGTAAATGCTTGATTACCATGTATATTTTATTTTCTGTATGTATAGGGCAAGCCAGGTATATAATTTGAAAAAGCTGCAATCATAAAGTATTAACAAAAGGTGTAAGAAATCTCTGCATGAACTAAAGTTGTATACTTTGCAAATTATTTGCTCTGTTTTAGAAAATAGTTTTTTTTTAAAAAGAAAATATTGGTGCACATTCAGAATTACAGAATAGCAGAGATGAAGATTGTAATACATTTTGTAAATTGTAAGCCAAAGGTTATTTTTATATTACTGTATATACCGTTTCAACTGTCAGTCCTAATTTGTCCTGGGTTTCATCTAGTCACTGATATTCCATAAGTGCCTTGAAAGACCAGATTTTTTAGCATGAACAAGTTACCTATAGAGACTCGTGTTTTCAATATACAGTATTTGAACTATCAATAAAAGAGAATATTTTTTAAAAAAAGATTCATTCACTGAAAACTAGAAAATTCAGGATTGACAAATCTCTCTTTTCTTCCAAAATCCTTTCCAAAAATGCCAAGAGCTGCAGGAGCAATCATAAAGCTGCAGAACACCAACCTACACACACGTTAAAAGGATAATTGTACATAACCATTCATTCAGCAACCAGTTGAAATTACAATGACATTGAAAAAAAGGAACTTAGAACAGATTCTCGCACTTACAACCATCGGAGCAGCCTTATTGTCATGTGATCAAAATTCGGGAACCGGCATATATTTATAATGGCTGCAGTGTCCCAGGGTCACATGATCCCAAGGTCACGTGATCGCCATTTGGAAACTTTTCAGCTGGCTTGAGATAAATCAATGGGGGAAATCGGATTTGCTTAATAACTGTGGGATTTATTAAACAACTGCAGTGATTCACTTATCAATTCTTGCAAAACAGATAATAAAATTAGGAACAACTCACTTAACAACCACCTTGCGTAACAATAGAAATTCTGGTCCCAATTGTGGTCATAAGTCAAGGTTTAGCAGCTTCTTAGAAATGATCAAAGATCTAGACGTAGAACAAGAAGATCTGCTTGTAAGTGTCGACGTGGTTTCACTGTTCACTCAAGTCCCGACAAAAGAAACTCTTGAAATCATCAAAAATAAATACCAACCAGCTAAAGACCTCATGGAACTAACAGAAACCTGCCTAACCAACACATATTTCATATACAAAGGACAAAGATACAAGCAAAATTGAAGGAGCCCCTATGGGATCACCAACCTGTCACCGTCATTGCAAACCTGTTCATGGAAGAATTCGAATCCAGAGCCTGGCTAATGCCACCCACCAAACCAAAAACTATGGCTAAGATACATCGATGACACATTTGTGATTTGGCCCATGGAAAAGAAAACTTAAAACAATTTCCTAAACACACCTAAACAACACACCCCAATCAAGTTCACACATGGAAAGTGAAATAAACAAACAACTACCATTCCTAGATGTACTAATCTACAAAAGAACAGATGGCACACTGGGAAACACAGCATATACAAAAGAAAACACACACCAACGCTCGTCACACGCCCAATCCCACACCACCCCAGCACAGGATAAATTCCGTGGCGAAAACACTAATTACCAGAACCAACGCCTGGCAGATAAGACAACATATAAAGACTGAACTATGCACCCTGACTGAAGTATTGACAGCCAATGGCTTTCCACAAAAACAAAATCACCAGCTTGATCCACAAAAACACACCAAGACATAACAGAGACCTAGAAGACCAACAGACCTATGGAACAGCTGTCTTGCCCTACATAAGAGGTACTACAGATAAAAATCAGTAAGATACTACACAGGCATCACATCAATGACTGCCTTCAAAAACAAAAAATAGCAGCCATCCTAAACAACCCAAAAACAAAATTGACCTGGAAAACCAAGGCATATACGAAATTCCCTGTACATCATGACGGCCACATACATTGGAGAGACCAATTAGAAGAAATAAGTACCCGCCTAAGATGAACACAAAAATGCAGTAAAAAAGCTGGAACAACCTCCTCACTAGTCCAACACATGAAAACCACAGGTCCACAACAATCAACTTCAATGGCACTAAAACCCTATACAAAACCCCAGCCCAGAATCATCAGAGAAGCCATAGAGATTGAAAAAAGACCTGACAGCATGAATAGAAGAGATGATTCCAGCAGACTGTCAATCATTTGGAAGCCTGCACTCTCAAATAGAAAGATCTCCACACCAACAAAACAAGACAAAACACCTGAGCAGCAGACAGACTCCCTCTGATGCCTCCAGCTCAACACCCCCACACCAGGCACCCAGGTGAAACCAGCTTGCTGATGAATAGCAGCGTCCTTTCACACGGAGCCAAGCTGCATTGAAAGCCTCCAACACAAGAACAGAGGTGTTGCCAGCCAATTCAAAGCCACAAAACAGACAGAAAGAAACCAGAAACAACCCAATCAATCAAAACTCAAGTCCAATGAACACAGACCAGGTTAATAGCAATCAAAATAGACCGCCTCAGATTTGAAACAGAGGAACTCGGTGAGACACACTTCCATACAGAAGCCTGATGATGGCAGATGAGATTCTGCTGAAACGTTGCCTACAACTTTAACAGAACTAACAATGAGCTACAACTTAAACAGAACTAAATGACGTGGGATAATACCCGAAGGAAGCAAACAGCACAAATGGTAAGTACCCGCGAGAGCTTAAAAAAACAAATATATATATATATATATATATATATATATATTATATATATTATATATAAATATAAAGTGGATCTCTGGTTATTCGGGTTTTCTCCCGCGTAGAATTGGAAGTATCTAGGCAACGTTTCGATGAAGTCTCATTCATCATCTCAGGCTTGTTTCTTCTAGCTCTGTGCTTCTTCAGAGTAATGTGAGCTTGCAGCTGCTTCTTCCTTTTAACTGCGTAGTGGGGGTGTGACTTGATTTGGGTGGGGGTTTGGCTGTGTTCTGATTGGTAGGGGGGTTGGCTGTGTCTGATTGGCTGGGGGTGTGTTCTGCTTTAGGTGGGGGCCTGGCTGTGCTCAGGTTAGTCTTAGTTGCTGGGGGATTTGAGCTGGTGAGCTGTGATCTTGTTGTTTGGCTTCGTGTTCGTGGTCGTGCCACATCTTCATGGTGGGTGTCAGTTTGCTTCTTGTATGGGTCAGAGGAGTTTTGAAGTGGGTAGTGGTGCAGCTGCAGTATGGCTTCTGGTTCGTGGTCGTATATATAATGTTTTTTTAAGTTTTCCACGGGTACTTAGCATGTGTCTGTTCATCTTCCTTCGGGTATTATCCACGTCATTGTAGTCTTTTAAAAAGTTGTACAAAGTTTCAGCAGAAATCTCATCTGCCATCATCAGGCTTCTGTATATGTAATATTATTATGTATATATATGCTTTTGTGTATACAAACTCTATACAGAAGCCTGATGATGGCAGATGGAATCCTGCTGAAACGTTGCTACAACTTTAAAAGCACTACAATGACGTGGGATATAACCGAAGGAAGATGAAAAGCAGGCACACGCAAACACACACACACACACACACATATATATATTGCTGTTTAGCTTCCCTCGGTATTATCCCACGTCATTGTAGTGTTGTTAAAGTTGTAGCAACGTTTCAGCAGAATCCCAAATCTGCCATCATCAGGCCTCTGTATGGATGTGTTTCTCACAAGCTTTTGGTTCAAATTCGAGGCTGGTCTATTCTGATTGGCTTGGAGCCTGGGTCTGTGTTCACTGGACTTGAGTTTGATTGATTAGTGGTTTCTGGTTTCTTCTGTCTGTTTTGTGGCTTTGATTGGCTGGCAACACTCTGTTTCTCTGGTTGCGAGGCTTTCAGTGCAGCTTGGCATCGTGTGAAAGGATGGCTGCTATTCATTCGCAAGCTAGGTTTCTCCTGGGTGCCTGGTGTGGGGGTGTTTTGAGTTGGAGGCATCAGAGGGAGTCTGTCTGTGCTCAGGTGTTTTGTCTGTTTGTGGTGTGGAGATCTTTCTATTTGAGAGTGCAGGCTTCCAAATGATTGACAGTCTGCTGGAATCATCTCTTCTATTTCATGCTTTCAGGTCTTTTTTCAATCTCTATGGCTTCTCTGATGATTCTGTGGCTGGGGTTTTGTATAGTGGCTAGGGTTTTTAGTGCCTTGAAGTTGATGTTGTGACCTGTGGTTTTCAATGTGTTGGACTAGTGAGGAGGTGTGTTTCCAGCTTTTTTACTGCATTTTTGTGTTCATCTGGGCGGGTACTTATTCTTCTATTGGTCTGTCCAATGTATGTGGCCGGACATGATGTACAGGGAATTTCCGTATATGCCTGGTTTCCAGGGTCAATTTTTTGTCTTTGGGGTTGTTTAGGATGGCTGCTATTTTTTTGTCTGTTTTTTGAAGCGAGTCTTGATGTGTAGTATCTTACTGATTATCTGTAGTACCTCTTATGTAGGGCAAGACAGCTGTTCCATAGGTCTGTTTGTCTTCTAGGTCTCTGTTATGTCTTGGTGTGTTTTTGTGGATCAAGCTGGTGATTTTGTTTTTGTGGAAGCCATTGGCTGTCAATACTTCAGTCAGGGTGCATAGTTCAGTCTTATATGTGTCTTATCTGCCAGGCGTTTTGGTTCTGGTAATTAGTGTTTTCGCCACGGAATTTATCTGTGCTGGTGGTGGTGGGATTGGGCGTTGAGGTAGCGGTTGGGTGTGTGTTTTTCTTTTGGTATAATGGTGTGTCCCAGTGTGCCATCTGTTCTTTTGTAGATTAGTACATCTAGGAATGGTAATTGTTTGTTTATTTCCGTTTCCCATGGTGAACTTGATTTTGGGGTGTGTGTTGTTTAGGTGGTGTTAGGAATTGTTTAGGTTTTCTTTTCCATGGGCCAAATCACAAATGTGTCATCATGTATCTTAGCCATAGTTTGGTTTGTGGGTGGCATTAGCCGGGGCTCTGGATTCGAATTCTTCCATGAACAGGTTTGCAATGACGGGTGACAGTGGTGATCCATAGGGGCTCTTCAATTTACTTTGTATCTTTGTCCTTTGTATATGAAATATGTGTTGGTTAGGCAGTGTTGTGTTAGTTCCATGAGGTTCTTTAGCTGGTTGGTATTTAATTTTTGATGATTTCAAGAGTTTTTTTTTTTATCGGACTTGAGTGAATAATGAAACCACGTCGAAAACTTACAAGCAGATCTTCTTGTTCACGTGTAGATCTTTGATCATTTCTAAGAAGTGGTATGAGTTTTGTACATATGAAGCTGCGGTTTCAGCATGGGGTGTAGTTGTTTTTGTTAAGTATTTAGCCAGGTTTTGTAATGGTGCTCCTATGGAGGCTGACTATGGTCTGAGAGGTATGCCTTCTTTGTGTATTTTTGGGAGCCCGTATAATTTGGGGCATCTAGAAGATTTTTCTCTGGGATGATCGTCCGTTGGATCTCTTTGCTTATGTGGCTGGTTATAAATTTTCTTCTTGGTTAATTTTTCTAGATATGTGGTTGGGTCTGTGTTTATAGGTTTGTATGTGGAGTCTTGGAGTAGGTCTGTCAATTTTTGTTTCATAGTCTTTTCTGTCATTACTACTGTGGCATTTCCTTTGTCTGCTGGAGTATTATTATGCTGTTATCATTTTTCAGGGTTTGTAGTGCTATGAATTCATCTTTTTGCAAATTATTTTTTGTTTGGTGGTTTCGTTGTGCATAAGATGTGAGTAACCTGGTGTCTTATTCTGTCAGCTTCATCTGTATTTAATTTGGTTAGGCTGGATTCTACTGCACATATGATGGATTCTGTTGGGATTTTTTGGGTGCTATGGCATAATTAAATCCTTTGGATAGGACATCTGTTTCTGTTTTGTTGAGTTCTCTGTTGGAAACGTTGTATACTAATTGTTTCAGTTGTTGTGAGTTGGGGTTTTTCACATCCATACAGAAACCTGATGATGGCAGATGGGATTCTGCTGAAACGTTGCTACAAACTTTAACAACACTACAATGACGTGGGATAATACCGCGAGGAAGCTAAACAGCACACATGTAAGTTACAACTTTAACAACACTACAATGACGTGGGATAATACCCGAGGGAAGCTAAACAGCACACATGTAAGTACCCGTGAGAGCTTAAAAAAATAAAAAAAACAAATATTTATATATATATATATATATGAGAAATGCTGATGGGCCATCTGCTAAAATAAAGCCAGATCATGGCACACACCTCAAAGTAAATCAGGAAGCCTGTAATTGTGGAGTCTGTCTGGCAAGAACAAAGAATGTTTATCCACAAGAGATAAACATGTGTAAATCTTATAACAATCCTGGCTAATTGGAAAGCTGATAAAAGTAACATGAGTTAGCCAGCTTGCAGATCTCAGCTAAAAGTTAGGCCTGCAGCAAATCAGATGTGTATTAGATAATTCCTAGGGCATTCATTAGCCAAGATTTGGGAATAGGGACAGCTAGAGGCCAATATAACAAATTGTAGAATTATTACTAAAATGTTTATTGGATGATAATTTCTTATTATTTCATTTTGTCCCACCTTCTCCTTTAGTGAAAATGTATAAAACTTACTCAATCCTTTGTTTTTGGCATTTTGACCAGGAGCCCTTTTCCTTGGAGTACTGCAATAAAAATCAATCAGAAAACCTGCACCTCGTGTCTGGAGTCTATCATTGGCTTTGGCACCAAATTCAGACCCTAACTGGGGACAACAATACCTATCATGCATCATCACAAAATCTCCAGAACCATCAAGCCTACAAACTTGCAATTTGCCATGTATGTTCCTCTTGGCTTCTAGATCCTCACTAAGAAAGGATTTTTCGAAATAACCATCAGAGCATTAGAATTTCCTATATTATTATTTATTAACATGCACTGATTCTAAGTTCTACTCCCCCACCCCACCTGAAAAGAAATCTCTTCCAAATGCAAAACACAAGCAGAGGAGAGGAGTTTCAGTTTCACAGCAGCAAGCANGGATGCTAGCTAAATAAATACCGATGGATGCTGATTGGCAGAAGTAGAATTTCCCCCCCTTATTTTCCTCTCTAAAAACCAAGCCCAACCACATTGTTTCGTAGTGAAGCACAGGTATCAAGCTAGTTCAGTATAGCAATAGCATTTAGACTTATATACTACTTTAAAGTTCTTTACAGGCCTCTCTAAGCGGTTTACAGAGTCAGCCTCTTGCCCCCAACAATCTGGGTCCTCATTTTACCCACCTCGGAAGGATGGAAGGCTGAGTCAACCTTGAGTCTGGTGGGATTTGAACTGCCAAATTGAAGTAGCTTGCAGGACTGCACTCTAACCACTGCACCACAGAGGCTCCATATATTGATAAGTATATTCATAACTCTGTTCATCCTAGATCAAATCATCAAAAGCTACACAAGAGGTTTATGCAGGAAGAAACACGTTTTCAAGATACACAGAATTTTCTTCAGACATAACACTGATACAGGTAATCCTTGACTTGCAACTATTTGCTTAGCGAACATTCAGAGTTAACAACGGCACTGAAAAAAGTGACCTGCAACCATTTTTCATACGATTGCGGCCCCCTCGTGGTCACGTGATCAAAATGCAGACATTTATGACGGTTGTAGGATCCTGGGGCCATGGGATCCCCTTTTGCGACCTTCTGACAAGCAAAATCAATGGGGAAGCCAGATTCACTTAAAAGCCATGTTACTAACTTAGCAACTGCAGCGGTTCAGTTAACAACTCTGGCAAGAAAGGTCATAAAATGGGGCAAAATTCAGTTAAGAGCTGCCTTGCTTAGCAACAGAAATGCTGGGCTCAATTATGGTCATATGTCGAGGACACAGAAAATCCCTCATCTGAAAATAAACACAAGCTGTGATATCTCACATTCAGAAAGCAAAGCCTTCTGAAATTCTCATGAAGTAACCCAGGGGAAGTGATAAACACAAAAAGGAGAATTCAAATCATTCAAAGTCCCAACATTCAGGAAGACAACAGCCCATAGTTGGAAGCCAGATTTCCAATTGTGGGAAGACCCCCTATTCAGAGTTTTGCAGCGTTAATTCAGTGCCAGAAAAATAAATACAGATGGTGGATGCCTTATTTAACATCTTTATAAACATAACATGTAGATTTTACAAACCTGTTGTAGATTTCTCCAACATGGAGCAAACTCAGACAGAAACATATTGCAATTTCAGTAGCAACTCAGGAGTTCAGAAACAGACATCAGTTTCACTTTAGTTCAGTAGGCAAGCATTATTCAAAGCAGAGGAAAGAAGCAGTTTCATTTTCAATAGACAAGACTCGAGCTTAACATAGCTGCAGAGCTAAAGAGTCACATCTAGGCTACTTCTGGTTTCAGTTTCCAATCGGTCCTCATTGGCTGATTTAGTTGCTATGCCTATTCTTGTCTGACCTTGTTACCAAGCTCTATTCCAGTTCATGAATATACTCTGACACCTTACTCTCTCCTGGAAGAATGAAATATTTTGAGAAATATTAAAAAGGCAGAGTCAGGATTCCGGCAGTTACCCCAATTAAATCATCAGTCTCGAGCCAAACTTCCAAAACTTCAAAAGGATTTATTGAGAGTTAACATGTCTGGCACTGCCTGGGTATAGCCGACTCTGAGACACATCATTCATTGTCACCCCTGACCCTGGTTTTCCCACCTCCTGGGTGTATTGTAATTCCTATTCTCCAATGGGACACATCCATAGCTAAGAGTCATCAATCTTGCTTTCCAGTTAGAATTTTGCACGGCAAACTTCAGTCACCTAGTTACTAACTTTGAAAACTATTTATGGAATACACTTTTTATTTCCAAGCGACCGCAGTGGTCTTTCAAAGCCCCTTTCCCTTCTCCCTTTCTGTTGGCAATTCTAAAAAGACCATAGAAATATTTTATGAATTGACAGGCAGACTATTATATTTCCTGAAAGGAGAAATACAGAAACATGCTCTTGAAGACAGAAAACAGCCCCCCAAGTCTTTCTTAGTAGCCCCCAGCAAATTTTTGTGCCCACTGAGAAAGATTGGGTCAATCTATCTAACAAAACAAAAGACCTCCAGCTCCAGGATGATGGGATTAAGACATGACCCCTGGTTAATAATAGGATTAACCATCTAGCAGCAGAGCTCACCACACTGCACAATCTCCTGGGGACATTACATCACCCTCCGGGCTTCAACCAAACTTTGCTCAGACAACCTACAGAGTCAGCTATGACCCCTACATAACCCCTACAACAGCCAATAGAAAACATGTTCTTGCTCAGTAATAGGAAGCTCAAGGACAAAGCCCAAGAGAAGGTATAAATACCTCCCACCCTCAACTCCATGTGGTCAGCTGCCCAGAGCCATACATGTGGTTCTGCTTCATCATTAAACCATCTTTCCAATCAACCTCCATGTTTCCACTGTCTTTCTCCCCACTTGAAACTGAACCAAATAGGGGTCCAACACAATCTTCTTCACTTTGAATGGCCAATAATTTTTGGGATGTCTTGACTGTATCTACTTCGATTGCACTCATTTTAGACATTGAAACAGAATGAGCAAAGCCAAAAATGCAAAAAAAAAAGAAAGAAAGAAAATAAACAGAAAGAAGTGGCTTCTGATTTTCTTGAGGATAATTATGAGCACAAATTTGAGAAGGGCCTCTCAACTCTTCCATGTGGCCCTGTTTATTCTTGCTGCTACATGCAGTAAAATGTTTTCTCCATTCATACCAAAAGCCCTTTTTTTTCCATTGTAAAAGACAAGGTCTCTTTATTTTAGGTTTGCAAATGTTCCAGTTGTTGGGTGACTTCTGTTATTCATAAACCATAATTTTACAAGGGCCTGATCCACCCATGTTCAGCCCTTCCCTCCTGAACAGCAGTGCACTAACTTCTGTACAGGTTTGCAGGATCTCTTCTGTGCCTTTCCTATCATAAAAGGAACTCTTAGCATTGCCCTGTGCCATTCCTGTGACATGAGAAATTAAAAGCATTTAAATGCACAGGAATTCTGACAAGGCGGAGGAGGAGATTAAAAGAATAGAATAGAATTCTTTATTGGCCAAGTGGGATTGGATACAGAAGGAATTTGTCTTGGTGCATATAGCACTAGCACTTAGACATCTACTGCTTCACAGTGCTTCCCAGCCCTAAGCGGTTTACAGAGTCAGCATATTGCCCCCGACAATTTGGGTCCTCATTTTACCCACCTCAGAAGATTGGAAAGCTGAGTCAACCTTGAGCCTCGTGGGATCTGAACTGCCAAACTGTAGGCAGCTGGCTGCAGAAGTAGCTTGCAGTACTACACTCTAACCACTGCACCACAGAGGGTCCTTTCTGCTGCTACACTCCTTCCTACTCTCAGTGTACATAAAAGAAAAGATACATTAGTCAAGAATCATTATAACACTTAATAATAGTCATAGGGTACAATCAGCAATCAAGTCGTATAAGGAAATGGTCAATAAAAATCGTTAGGATACAAACAACAAGGTTACAGTCATAAGTGGGAGGAGATGGGTGAAAGCAAGAATGGGAGGACTAATAGTAACAGTAATGCAGACTTTGTAAATAGTTGGACAGTGTTGAGGGAATTATTTGTTTGGCAGAGTGATGGCATTCGGGAAAAAACTGTCCTTGTGTCTAGTTGTTCTGGTGTGCAGGGCTCTGTATCATCGTTTTGAGGGAAGGAGTTGAAACAGTTTATGTCCAGGATGTAAATATTTTCACAGCCCTCTTTTTGACTCGTGCAGTATACAGGTCCTCATTGGAAGGCAGGTTGGTGGTAATTGTTTTTTCTGCAGTCCTAATTACTCTCTGAGTAATTAAAAAGTCGACAAATGTGTTGGTACAATTCTGTACTACTTGGGAAAACAAATGCCTGCCGTCGAAGCAATTATAATATGAGTGGACTTCAATTCCCAAAATCCCCTAGCCCATAATACACCTTGAGAAACAGTGAGCTAGAGTTGAGCTAAAATTCTTTCATTCACATTTTCCAAAAGGGAAAATTTGTCTTCACTTTCACAAGTCTCACTCACACCCTAGGAAACATGAACAAAGAACACATCCTCCAACCTGGGCACCCTTCATATGGCTGGACTTCAATTCCCAGAATTCTTAGCAATGATCATGTGGTCCCGGAATTCTAGAGGGAAAAAATCCATTCATTTTGGACCACACCCACATTATTTTGAAGTACTGGAGACTTCAAGGAATTCCATTGACTTACGTTCATACATAAATTTATACATATGTATAATTTATAATTCTGCTTTCTATTCTATACGTCTACAGACAAACAGATAGACAGATAGATAGCAGACAGACACACAGAGAGCAATTTATAGCTATTATGGTATAAATACAAATATATAAATTACCTTTTGCTCTATGGTTATTTAAAAAAAAACCTCTCTTTTTCTGTCACATCTTCGTTTTAATCATCCAAACCATATACACCCTACCTAAAGTTCAGTTTTTTTAAATTATTTCATGAAAAAAAGTCTATAAAAGGTTTCTAGTCACCAATAAACATGGATATTGTGTTTTCTCTAATCAAGGAAGTCAATTTAGCCACCTCTGTGAGTTTCATCATCTTTACTGACTATTTCTCCATTGTGGTTGATGCCAAATCTTTCCACTTTGCACAAATAACAAACTTGCTGAAATTATCAAACGTAAAATCAAAGTTCTATGTCTTTTTCCAGCTGTTTGTCTCACAATCTCAGCAGAAAAACATCCAGTTTCAATTGTATATTAATCTTTAAATTCCTCCAAGGTGGTGTATGTAGGCTACTTCTTCAGGGAATTCCAAGGAAATGCAACGTTAGCATGGCACAACAAAATTAACTGAGTCTGCAGTCTTCAACAGACTGATGTGAGAATAAATTTGTAAATGTTTACATCATAGTAACCATGCCTAGAATTATACTGAAAGAACTTGCTGACATTTATAAGAAATTAAGGTGTGTTTTTTTTTTAAGTAAAGGTGTTTATCGGGCAGAGACCACATTTTGAAATGCATGAAATATTATTTTTGCAGATGAGTACAGAACATATTGGCACAACAGGGTCAAAAATTATAATAGCTAAAACCTAAAAGCAATAAAATGCATAGAGGACTTTCTGATGTTTCTGTACAGATCTTGAAATGTACAAAGTAAACACAACAATCATTTTTGTGAACAGGCACCGAAAATACTAATGCTTTAATTATACTTTATTATAGACACTGCAAGACAGAATACTATAGATTTTCAAAATGTCTGTGTCATTTTACATGGATGTGAAAATATGTCAACTGAGAATAACATTTTATGCATTTACAGTACTTTATGGAAATTTCCCATAATTCTTTAAAACAGTTCTTTCCAATCTGGCTCTCTCCAGGGATATTTGGACTACAAATTCCATTTATGGCTTATCTCAACAATTAAAAAAAATGACTATTAATACCTGAAAGGAAAGAATAAGGAAAACTTAGCACTGGGGGCTAAAGTGCAAAGTAATAATAAAAAAAAAACCTGGTGGGAAGGACAAAGAATTTTTAACCATTAAAACAGCACAAAGTTTTGTGTAACGGTAAGTTTGCTGGAATAGAAATTGAGAGATTGTGAGTTCTAGTCCTCTTTGGCGAGGTGGACCTCACAGGCCCAACAACAACCTCACAGGGTTGTTATTGAGCAGAAAATAGGAGAAAGTTATGCCAAAATAAAACTGGGATGTAAATTTAACCATAATAATTAATGTCAATCCTCATCAAGTCACCAAGGGTTAAAACTTATCCCAAATGAAGTTTTGCCTTTTAATTTGTGATTCGGTATGTTAGACAAATCCAGGCAATCAGTTTAATTCAGAAAGCAGGAGTGCATTAACCATGGTTAATCATAACGTACAACCACTCATGACATAAAGGAATTCCAGATCTGGGAAGCCCAACTTTTGAGAATGAGCTCAAGCCAAGTTTAAAATGTATTAGGAAATATTCTCTTTCTAATATGAATACGGTATGTCTATGATATATAAAATCATATTTATTACAATTTTAATGTACATTATGTGTAATATGCTTTTTTCATATAATTGTGATATCTTTTTAATATGAATGTCATTTTTCATGAAAGGGTTGCTGGAGTTTTCTCTCCTATTTTCAATTTATAGCCTTTTTGTCCTCCAAGGACATTGGGAATATTATATGAAGACTACAATATTCCTCAACATACATTCATTTAGTGATCATTTTTAAGTTGCAGTGACAATGAAAATGAAAGTCACTTGCAACTGATCCTCACACTTATGACTGTCGTAGCATCCCCACAGTGACAGGATCAGAATTTAGGTGATTGGCAACTGGCATCTATTTACAATGGTTGTAGCGTCCTGGCACTGAGATGTTCTCAGCTGGTTTCCAACAAACGAAGCCAATGGGGAAAGCAGGATTTGCTTACTGACTGCATGATTCACTTAATAGCTGCGGTGACTCACTTAATAACAGTGGCAAAAAAGATCCAGATGCAACTTGCTTAATAGCCACCTTGCTTATCAAAAGAAATTCTGGTCTCAAATCTTGGTCACCAATCATGAACTCTCTGTAGTTCCTCTTTGGTAGCCAAAGCAAAAGTAAAATTGCACTGAACGCTCCATGCATTTTATGAACATAGAACAATAGGATTGGAAGAGACCTTGGAGGTCTTCTAGTCAAACCCCTGCTCGAGCAGGAGACCCAATACCATTTCCAATAAAAGAGGGCCCGGTTTCTTTTTAAAAGCTTTATGAACAAGCTAGATTCTTTATGAACAAGAATCTCTTTGATTTCTATGTATATTATTCTATGTGTTCATAAAGAACTTTCTCCCTATGAACAAGCTGCATTGGAACCTAGATCTTCCCTTCATAAAGACAAAGCAGATGGTGTAACGATCCCAGTTCACATTAATCCTGGTGGTAGAATTTTATATCTGCAAACAGGCAGCCCCGCTGCCACAGCCACCAACAAGGTTCACCTGCCGGGAATCCACGCTGTATAACGGACATTAAGACAATTGAGCAAGCCCAGAGGTATTTCATGAGCAAGAGTACTCCACTCCTCTGCTCGCAATAGAATACCTTATACTACCGGGCTTGAAATTTTGGACCTGGACAACCTAGAACTACGCCGCCTACGGTCTGTTCTAAGCTTAGTACACAAAATTGTCTGCTACAACGTCCTACCTGTCAACTACTTCAGCTCCAACCGCAATAACACACAGGCAAACAACAGATAGAAACTCAAAGTAAACCACTCCAAACACGAAATAGGACCTCAGCAACAGGGTGGTCAATGCCTGGAACTCACAACCTGACTCTGTTGTTACATCCTCAAAACCCCAAAACTTTAACCTTAATCTGTCTACCATGGGCCTCACTCCATTCCTGAGAGGTCTGTAAGGGGGCGTGCATAAGCGCACCAGCGTGCCCACCATCCCTGTCCTACTGTTCCCATTCATTCGTACTCATTTATGATGCATATACTGATACCTGTTTATACTTATATGTTTATATGTTATGCTCATACTTATGCTTGTTTTCTCATGCATGCTTGACAAACAAAATAAATAAAATAAATAAATAAATAAAGTATAGTACGCTGTTACTGATGCTTGGATGAGTACAGGTAGTCCTCAACTTACCACCACAACTGAACCCAACATTTATGTTTCTAAGTGAGAAATTTGTGAAGTGAGTTTTGCCCCATTTTATGACCTTTTCTTGTCACATCTGTTAAATGTCACAAAAAGTGAACCATCATAAATGTGAGTGAGTTGTCAAGCATCATAAATGTGAGTGAGTTGTCAAGCATCCACTTGTAAATCACGAGACCATGGAGATGCTGCAATGGTCATAAGTGTGAAAAATGGTCGTAAAAGTCACTGTTTTCAGTGCCGTTGTAACTTCGAATGGTCGAGGAGTACCCTGTATCCTACAATTTCCCAGGTTCCTGAACAAGAACAAGGAACTGTTCTCGTGTGAACACCTCCAGCGTCCTGTTCTTTTAAGCCCTGGAGAAGCAATAGCAGCAACGCTGCAGAACAATCAGCAATCAAAGGCAGAAGGAGAGCTAGATTTTTCTACCGGCTTTAATAAGAAGGAACACCTTATTCAGAAATTGCATTTGCCAGATTGAACTTTTATTTATTATTTTTTACAAATAATTCAGGGAAGTGAACATCCCTTCTTCTTAGTTAGTTAGTTAGTTTACTTTATTGTGAAGTGAGTTTACTTTATTGTCAGTTAGTTTACTTTATTGTCATTGCACCTAAATCAAACACCATCTTCAGTGCTCATCATGACCATGAAAATAAACAAAAACACACATCCTTCACACTCCACACATTGAATTGAAAACCTCTGTCACAGCACCAATACTGCACAACACAGTAGAATTCAACAGAGCTACTGCCCTGGGATAGAAGCTGTTTTTCAGCCTATTTGTCCTTGTTTTTATTATCCTGTAGCATCCATCTACCAGATGTAATAGTTCAAAAAAAGGGTGCCCAGGATGAGATGGATCTTTGAGAATGTTTTGAACTTTCTTAAGGCAGTGGGGGCTATTTTTTCTCTTCCTATTTTCCCCACAACAACCCTGTGTGGCAAGTTGGTCTGAGAGAGAATGACTGGCTCAAAGTCACCCAGCTGGCTTTCATGACGGAGGTGGGACTTGAACTCATGATCTCTTGCTTTCTAGCCTGCTTAACTTAACCAATAGACCAAATTGGCTCTTTTGTTTGGTTTCTACCTGTAAAAAAAAAAGTACTTTGCACCTTTGCTCGACAAAGGGAGCTAATTAGGACCACATATTTCAACTGCCAAAGGAAAACCCTCCCAACTTAAGCAACAAAAACTTAAAAGGCAATAAAGCAATCAAAATCCACTTCCTTCTCTGCACCCAATTCTATGGAAAGTAGCACCCACAAGCCACAATTTAACTGGCCAGGTAATGACTTGTTACAAGCAGAACTGATAGAGCGAGAGGAAAAAAAAAGACTTTATTGTTCATTTATCTTTAGGAACTGCTTAACTTCCAGCTTTAGGGATGCTTTTCAAAGGAACAATTTTGTTTATGAGTGTAATTGTTTTATTTTGTAAGCCACCCACAGTCAACTTGAGTGGGTGGTTATCTTTACATCTAAATAATAAAAACAACCACTTGAGCTGCTGTTTTTCAGCAATACTAAGCAAAAGCAGAGGAAAGGAACTCAAATGTAGGTGAACCAATAATTCAGAGAGGATGGGAGGAGAAAGTTAAAAACGTACATTGCACCTGCAAAGTTCTTCTGGCCCAGCTACTATGGAGAAAACTCAAAGCTCACTTCTGGAGGTCCCGAGCCCACAGCAAACCTCCGATTTCAAAGAGGCAATCTCTCTTTCAGGAGGAACCTCCATCGTCTTCGATCATCATCAATCTTCTCTAAACTTTGGAAAAAGTTCAGAGAAGAGCAACTAAGGCCTGGAGGCTAAAACACTGGAAGAACAGCTGCAGGATTTGGGTTTGGCTAGTCTAAAGAAAAGAAGAATTGGGGGCAATATGATAGCGGTATTCCAATATTTGGGGGGCTGCCACAAAGAAAAGGGGATCGAATTATTCTCCAAAGCATCGGAGGGCAGGATAAGAAACAATGGATGGAAACTAATCAAAGAGAGAAGCAACCTGGAATTAAGAGGAAACTTCCTAACAGTGAGGATAATTAACTAGTGGAACATCTTGCCTTCAGAAATCGTGGGTGCTCCATCACTGGAGGTTTTGAAGAAGAATCTAGACAGTCACTTATCTAAAAATAGTATACATTTTCCTGCTTGAGCATGGGGCTGGACCAGGGCTGTTTTAACGCATGGGCCCGATGGGCATTTGCCCGTGGGCCCCATGAGCACAGGGGCCCCTTACTAATCTGTGTGTTAACCCTTCAATGCACCCTGTGTCATATAAATACAGCAACATATTTATTACATTTTACTGCATTTTTCAATTAATACTAACATGCAAATATGGGTTTAATTGTATCGACCATTTACATTTTTAATTCAATGAGTAGTTGTCGTAGGGACCCCAGTACGCTGTTTTGCCCAGGGCCCATAAATGCTGTTCAGGCGGCCTTGGGCTGGACTAGAAGACCTCCAAGGTCCCCTTCCAAGTTCCAAGCTCATTCTATTCGAAATTCTAAAATCACTTTAGGAGAGAGTCTCACCTGCCACCCTCTGGAGTGTCCGTCCGCGGGGCTGACCCGGAGGGCTCAGAGTAAACGTGGGAAAGGTAAATCAGGGTCTGGGGTCGCCGCTCGAGTCCCGCACGAAGGTCTAGCCCTTCAAACGCGCCAAGTGCTGCCGCGCGGGCAGGCGTCCCCCGAGACGCAGAAGGGGCGAGGGAGTCGTCGTCCGGCAAGGGCGGATTTCCCAGGGGCGCAAGGAGGGCAACCCCGGACCTCAAGACCCCTGCCACCTCCGGGCTCCACCGTCGGAAACCCGTCGCTCTAGCCAAGAAGTGTTGGAAAGCGAGAAGCAAAGCCTGGAGAAGAAGCGGCGCGCTTTGGGTGGGAAGAGCGCGGGATAGTCCCTCCAGGGCTTGGAGATCATGGCCTGTGGTAGAGGCCGCCCCTGCCCACATTCCCCCCCCCGCCCAAAGGCCCCGATTTACTGGAAACTCGCGGTGTCAGCGCTCGAGTTCTCAACAACCACCCTGGACCCGAAAGGACGCAGCAAGCCCTTCTGGAATGCGCCACAGAAGGAGGGTCTCGTTCGAGGCAGGATCCCCTCCTTGCCTGCTGACCCCCTCACGAGCCCCCATCACCCGTGCCTCAGTTTTCCCCCTCAGGAAAATGGGAACAAGAGCGATTTTTTTCCCCCGGAGCCTTTCCAGCCGGGCTGCCCTGAAGCGGCTGAGCGGGCGGGCGGACGAGGCGGACTTACCCTCTTCAGGAACAAACTCAACCGGCCGCGAAGGGAACCGCAGGGCGCGCCACAGGCGGCTCCGAGGAAAGGAAAGGAGATCCAGGGGGCCCCCGCCCGAGTCTCCCGCCCTTCCCTTCCCTTCCCTTCCTTTACCTTGCTGTAGAGCTCCGTCACCGACATGTCCTGGCCGGCGAGGCGCACAGCCGAAGGGGCGCAAAGCCGAGCGCGGTGCTTTGGCGCCCTGAGGAAAAGTCCGGAGGCAACTCCGAAGCATGCAAGGCGAGCCTGAAGAGCGGCCGTCCAGGCGTTGGGTGGCGGCGGCGGGGATAGTAGTGGCGGGCCCGACGGGCGATGCAGGTTCGACGGCCGGCGCGCTCCTCAGAAAAGCGCCCCCGCGCGCGACCTTTGCCCGGCCTCGGCCCCGACTTATTTACCCAACGGCCGGCGAAGAGCGAGCGGCAGGCGGAAAGGTGGGGAGAGAGGAGCAGCCGCTGCCCGGCGGGCGGGCGGGCGGAGCCGGGCGCCGCTCCCTCGTCGCCAGGTAGGGGAGGCGGCGCTGGGGCTCGGCGGGGAGGGGAGGCGGCCGTCCGGTTCCGCTTCCCTGCGCGCTCGCCCTGGTTGGCGCAGGTGGGAGAGCCGGGCAAGGCCGCGGGCACGACTCGCCCTCTGTCGGCCGAGCCCGAGAAGCAAGTGCGCGCCGCGCCGTCCGGCCGCCCCCTCACGACGATGGCGCCTGGCCTAGTTGAGGAGGGCCGGCTTTATGCCCTCGGGGGAGGAGGGGGAACCCTTGGGCTCTTCACGCCTCGACCGCTCCGATGCTCCCTTTCCTTTAACTTCAGGGGCAAAAGTGCGGTTTCCTCACCAGCTATCTTCGCTTCTCCAGAAGGCCCGGAGGAAGCGCGGCAAATTTCCTATAAAAAACAGGACGGAAAAACAAAGTTGGCAATCTTTTTATCAATAAAGCATGCAAAATGCTGGGGAAAGCGGGGAAACGCATCCTGCCCCCTGCTCCCATCTTTTTTCCCTCATCCCTCTTTTCTTGGCCAGGATCCAAAAGATGGCAAGCCCTGAGTTTCTACCTATTACAGTAAGAAGGCATCCTGAAGTCCCGGGAGAAAACCCCCTTTGTCCTTCTGGGGGAACATTAGGAGCTCTGGCAAGATCAGAGGGGTCTCCAGGTGGTCCCAATTCCCACAATTCTTCTTGGCAAGGGAGATGCCAAGCCCACCCATTGGAGGGTGCCAGGTTGAGAAAGCTGCCTTCTCTTTTCATGATTATTTTAAAACTCCCCTGGAAGGGCCTGTCAGACAATTTTGCCATCTGACCTAATGGAGAGAGAGAGAGAGAGAGAGTAAATGGATGGGGAAGGGGAGGAAAAGAAATAAATGGATGAAAAAAAGAAGGGAAGAAGAGGGGAAGGAGAAATGGGAGAGAAAGGAGGAAAGGAAGAAGAGTGGGAAGGGAAAGGAAAGGGAGAAAGATGAGGAAAGAAGGAGAGAGAGAGGTGGAAGGAAAGGAAGGAAGGAAGGAAGGAGCCTCTCCCTCTTCTTTGGGCGACAATAGGACAGATAGTACTTCTGTACATAAATTAGACATTCTCACAATTTTTGAAAGATTTCTAGGCAAACGAAAGAACAAAAACCATAGTTTGGCCTCAGTTTTGAAATCTGTATGTACAGGAGGTGTTTCATGAATATCAGAAACTGTGCCTTTATTAAATCAGTTGCTTCTTCGTTGCATCACATGCTGTGAGTAATTGAATTAAGCGTGGGAAAATCAATGAACAAGAGGATCCCACATTTTGCCTGACGTGCTTAAATGCTGCAGCATATGTTCATTTCGAAACCATTATTTGCTGCTCTTTCTAGCATTTTTGGAGTGTGAGTATGCACATAACCACACACTGGCACTGGCAATAAATATGACTGGCTCAGTCATATGACAAATGGCTCAAAGAGTTTAGAAATAAGAGATTCTTGGTCCACCTTACCTGTTACTGAGGGCTAATCTCTCTTTTGGTTGCATTCACGTGACACAGTGAATCACAAATCAATGAGCCCTATTTTAGCCCAGTGTGCTGTGTGATTCCAATCTGTAGTGAGGTTATAAATCACAAGGTCCTGCACAAACGGGGGTTTATATCCGTCTTGAAGGCTGGCAAGATCTCACAAGTGTGGAATCTTTGATGTTATATTCCCTTTACTTCAAATTGCTGCTTCTGGATTGCATTGGAATCACACAGCACACTGGGCTAAAATATGGCCCATTGATTTTGAGAGAAATAATCGGTTTAATAAGGAAAAATCCATGGTTCCTGGTATTCATAAAACACCTGTACACACACTTTTCAAAACTGTAGCAAAGTTTGTCTGGATTTTTGTTCTTTTGTTTTGTCTGGAAATCTCATTCATTGCTATAGAATAATAGAGTAGGAAGGGACCTCAGAAGTCTTCCAGTCTACCCTCCTGCTCGAAAAGGAGATCCTAGACCAGTGGTCGCCAACCAGTGGGCCGGGGACCACTGGTGGTCCGCGAGAAAATTTTGGTGGTCCGCAGAGAAATGTCAACCCCAAAGCATCCCCAAAGCAATTAATCCAGGCTGTGCAGGAACACAAAGAGAAAGAAAGACTTCTGCTGCTTTCCTTGCATGAAGCCAAAAGTTTCTCTCTCTCTCTCTCTTTCCCCGAGAACAGAGCTGAAGACAGTATCCTGCAATCCCAAATAAAGAATGATCGATCGGTAGGAAAATGGGATGGGGATTTTTCCAGGGTCTGTGGTCCGCAGGATTTAAAATTATGAGCTTGGTGGTCCCTGAGGTCCAAAAGGTTGGTGACCCCTGCCCCATACCATTTCAGACAAATGGTTATCCAGTCTCTTTTTGAAAGCCTCCAAGGATGGAGCACCCATGACTCAAGTGTTACTGTACCACTTTATAATGCCTTGGTATGGCCACACTTGGAAAACTGCATCCAGCTTTGGTTGCCACAGTGTAAAGCCCCTGTCACACAGCACCAACAGATGGAAAGATGATGTAAAATGGAGAGAAACACTTGCCATCCGTTGGTTAACGTGATGCTTCCGTTCTGTACTCACTGCGTCCGTTTTGTTTTTTCATCCTCCTCTATCCGTCCAAGCATCCTCTACTGACAATTTATCTGTAAAATCTGATCATTTCAGTCCAGAGCGCTGCTCTGCAGACCTCTTCAGCCTTCACTGCTTCTGCTCTTCCAAGCATCCTAAGTCATTCTCCCATGGATCACTACACATCTGCTTTTGGGTACGCCGATCTTCTACAACGTGTGAGCCTATTCTACAGACTCTTTCACTTCGTACTACCAAGAAAAGGAGGCGGCCAAGAAGGTCTGGTCCGAAAATGTTGCGAGAAGAGCGATACGGACTGTAATAACAAGCTGATGGGAGTCTGAGAAACGAAGACCGCTCGGGTCATTCCAGAACTTCAATGAGATCGCGCAGCCATTGTTGACGAAGTTGGTGGAGCGGGCTGAGGACCCAAGTTGACCAAGCAAGCACTCAACCTTTGGCCAGCCGGACCTGGGTAAATGGCACTGACTCTGCGCCATCTGCTCAGGGACCATAAAGGAGCACAGTACACCTGGAGGTCCAACAACACCATTCACGTTGTGTCAGAAGATGTGCAAGGGCAGTCATCGAAGATACCGAGAGGAGCTCCTCTCAGTGCCCTCCCGAGAAGGCTGGAAAAAGTGCAGAGCAGAACTGCTATCAGAAGGTGGACCTATCCCAACACTATGAGCATAGATGGGAAAGCACGTGGCTGCAAAGCTCCAGCCAACTCAGGTCCTTAAGCACAACTACAAGGCTTCTTCAGCATTCATCCTTTTCGCATGATCGCATGCTGACTACAAGGTTATGTACATCAATGCTCAGGCAACGGTCCATCTTCGAGATACCAGGTATCTAGCAACGAACTCACAGGGGCTGAACGCAATACATCATGGATCCAGATACACTCCACAACGACACACAAGATGTGCCCTATCTATCGGTGAGGGGATGACCGCCTTCTCCCTCACACACCGTACTCTTGAAGCCTAACACTTCAGATGCCTCATCCCGTGAAGGAAGGAATCTTCAACTACAGGTACAAGAGGGATGGTGTGAGACACACTTATGGCATCACCTCCAAAGTTCTACGGTACCTCTCACCAAAACACCTGCAGCATCGCCAGAAGCGAGGAGATCGTGCAAGCTTGCTGCATCCTGCACAATCTACGTGCACCCCGTACGCACTGTGCAGAACAGCTCTGGACTCCAAAGAGGCAGTGACATGGAGCCTGGTGGATATTTGGAGTGCATAGGCAAACCTGATAGAATATGTAGTGATGTTGCCAGCCCCAACTAGAGCTTCTGTGAAGGGCAGAAGCTAGCGACACCTGAACACTGGTGCAACTCCCAGCTGGAGCAGTGGTATGCAAGACAGAGCATGGTGTGCTTATATGCGATGCTCTTTCAGCACTGTCTCATCAACGGATTGAGATTTCCATGCTATGTTGATGAGCTGCAAATGAACAGGCGATTTAATTAAAGCTTTGTTTAGTCTGAAATGAAATGAGTTACATTGTTATTGTAATAATTAGGATAGGTGTCGGCACTGGAGTGGACATCAGTCCAATTATGCTTGCAAAACCTGGAGGTTTATCCAATAACCAAGTATTACCCATTCCACAGGTATCTCTCTGCCATCCATCTTGGCTAACCAATTCCTCACATAGAATACAAAGCTTAAAACGATTTTAAAGTCACAAGACTTTATTGAACTAAAACTGAAAAATGTGTAACAAGATATTTATTATAGACAGAAAGCAATAATAGACCAGCAATCCCCAAGCAAGATAATCAGTCAAAGGTACAACCAGTCTCTGACTCATTCTCAGTCACTCTGAGGCGTGCCATCGTCTCAGGGGTGAAGGTCCAGGTGCTGTGTGAGGTGGTGCTGCTGAGTCTGGTCTGAGGCGGCCATTGGGTGTCTGGCCAGAGAGGAAACAGGATGGAGTGTGTGGAGGAAGCTCTCAGAGAGCTGGCTCAGTCCCATGATGTTGAGAGCCCCTTCCTCATGACATGTAGGTCTATAGTCCCAAGACGATGACAAAGAATTCATTGGGCTTGGCTGGGGTGGAGAAGGAGGAGTGTAGTGGGCTGTCTGGTTGCAGCTGAGCGGATGAGGCGTGGGTGCATGTGGTGTGGGTGGCATCTGTGGCATGGTTGGCATTGGCGTCGGTGGACCGGTGGCACAGTGGCATATAGATGAACTGTGCCTGACTGGAAGGTGCCTGTGCTGCTGGAACTCTGGTAGCCGTAGCTTGGTAGGTGAGGGCCTGTGGAAAGCCTTGGAGGAGTGAATCACTGGGGTGAGGAGCAGACCTGACTGGGTTGGAGCAAGTTCAGCTGGGCTGAGGGTTGTGTAGAAGACCGGTGATCCTGTCCTGATCACCTATGGTACTGTGTTCGGACATGTCAGGAGGGTCTGGTTGAGTAGCGTGGAGGGCTTTCGTTGAAGATCTGGTTATTCGGTGTGTACCAGCTGAGAAGAGGAGTCTACCTGCTTTTGGATGGTGTCCCTGATCTCCTGCAGGACAGTGTGACTCTGCCCTCCTGTCTGGCTCTCTGCCTGCTTTCTGTGGAGGTGGAGCTGATGTGGGTTGGTCTCGGGTGAGTGCCTCCCACTTGCTCCACTGCGTCGGGGGTGTCCCACGACTCGCCACGGGAGTGCAACTGTCAGAGGGTTCGTCCGTGGCGATGCTGCACAGATGACTGTACACAGGAGCTGACTCTTGGCGAAGAGGACTGGCTCTCTGTGGGCTGCCTGAGAGAGAGGGTAGACAGAGGGGCTGCTCCTCGGTGGCGGATCTCACCCTCCAAAGGAAGGCAAAACCGGTCGTTTGAGCTTGCCGTGCCTGGCAATTCTGCGGTGCAGCTTCCTGTACTAGGTTGCATGGTGCTTCACAGCCGAGGAGGACCTCTGAAGTGAACACCCTCTCGCGTTCTCAAGCAGCCTGCTTCCTTTTGGTGTCTCGATAGAGCCTGTGTCCCTTCCGCCATAGGTACTCGTTCTCCGTCAGCCATTCGAGGCACTCATCCTCATTTCCTCTTTTGTGAGTATTCGCCTCTCCTTTCAGCGTATGCCTCTCTCTGGCAGGGATCTGGGCCTCATCAGAGGGTTCGAGGTTCTAGGGTGTGCTCCAAACACCAGCAGGAGCAGCAACAAACAACAACAGTAGCGCAAAAGCAGGAGCAGCAGCATGAGCAGCACAGGCAGACAGCAGGCCGGCAGGCAGCAGCATTAGCCCACAAACAGCAGGATCGCAGGAGCACCAGACGCAGATAAGCACCAGCGGACCAGGAGACTCAGCAGGACCAGGAGCACCAAGACCAGGAGCACAGAAGCAAGCAGGACACAGCCAGGACAAGAGCACAGCAGGACCAGGAGGGAGCCAGCAAGAGGAGGAAGACAGAAGCCCAGTACTAGGCAGCGCCAGCAGAAGCAGCACAGCAGAGTCAGCCCGAGCAGCAGAAGCCAACGAGAAGCAGTCAGGCCAGGGGTGGATTTGGCCATGTCTGCCAGGGCTGGCAGCAGATGGACATCGGCTCTCTTTCCCCATCGGTTGTTAGCTGGTGGGCTGTTCTGGCAGCATGTCTTTTCCTCTGAATGTGACCTGCTTGCGAGCTGCTTCCCTTTATATCCTGGGGGGCTGACGCAATGCATCCTCGCATGCAAGTGAACGGTTTGCATCCGCTAGGATCTGCTAGGCTTCCTCTGCATCCGTGTACTGGCTCGGCCATCTGCTCTTCCGTGTGCGTCCGTCGCTGTGCTCCGCGAAGCCCTGCGGACGTGCCAATCTGCTTCATCCTAGCTTCCACGTGGAGCATCGCTTTCCATCCTCGTACGTCCTCCCGTCCTTATCGTCCTCTGTTGTTGTCCGCTTGCTTAATGCAAATTCGGGCACTTTTTGAGAGCGGATAAAATGGATGGAGGATGGAATATTTTCTCGTCCGCTGTGTCCTTTTTACATACGTTTTGCATCCGTCGGCCTGTGTGACAGGCCCTTAAAAAAGATGTAGAGACTCTAGAAAAAGTGCAGAGAAGAGCAACCAAGATAATGTATCTATTTATCTATTTATTTATTTGTCAATTGCTTGCAAGATAATAGGTATAACTACAAACATAGTTATGAACACATGGATACATATAAGAAAAATAAAAAAAATAAAAGAAACAATAGGACAGGGACAGTAGACACGTTGGGACTGGAAGCTAAAACATACAAAGAATGGTTACAGGAACTGGGCATGGCTAGGTCTTGTGAAGAGAAGGACCAAGGGAGACAGGATAGCAGTCTTCCAATATTTGAGGGGCTGCTACAGAGAGTAAGGGGTCAAGCTATTCTCCAAAGCATCTGAAGGCAGGAGAAGAAGCAATGAAAGAAAAGTAATTAAAGAGAGAAGCAATCTAGAACTGAGGAGAAATTTCCTGACAATTAGAACAATTAATCAGTGGGACAAGTTGCCTCCAGAAGTTGTGTATGCTCCATCATTGAAGGCTTTTAAGAAGAGATTGGACAACCATTTATTTGAAATGGTGTAGGGTTTCCTGCCTGAGCAGGGGGGTTGACTAGAAGACCTCCAAGGTCCCTCCCAAATCTTTTATTCTGAAGGTAAGTTATTGCACTGGTTAATTGTTCTCACCGTTAAGGAAATTTCTCCTTAGGTCTAGGTTGTTTCTCTCCGTAGTTAGTTTCCATCCATTGTTTCTTGTCCTGCCTTTTGAGAGCAATGCACCTCTTATATTAATCCACAGTGATTTCTGTAGAGATCCTCAAAAATCATTCCAGCCCAAAGTCTGAAATTCATGAGATGTCAGGCTGGATTCTGTAGTTCAGTGGTTAAAAATGACCAGGCATCTAACGACTAAAAATGCTGCTCTGTAGTTTTAACGATATGCCGAGTCAGATATTCTTTTCATTCTACATCAATGTTCCTTACAGATGCTTTTTAAATTAGTTCTCTATTCTAAAGCACTGGAGTGAGATTAAACCCTTTTGAGGTTGGCTTCTGGGAACAAAGGGAACCATTTAGACATTGCTTTGATTTGGGGGTTAATAGGTCTGCCCATCTGCCCAGAGCCATATAGGAATATTGGATGTGGCAGCAAGCTTGCGACCCATTTCCTGATACCAAGGACTGTCAGCAGAGGCACGGAGGGACCGTGGTTTATGATGAACACAGCAAGAAAGTTCCCAGAACAGATGGTGGAGATGATGGAATTGCTAGGAGTAGATGGAGCATCAGTGACATTATGTCACCTATTGTGTAGTTGTGCAAGCAAAGAGAATGTGCTTCTGTCTGTGTCTGACATTTTTTTTAATTTTAAATTTTTATACATGAACATTTTTAAATAGACCATTTTGTCCAAGTCTGTTATTTACAAAGAATAAGAACCATAGCTAGTATTATCAAAAATATTGTCACATTTTCTAACAAGAATACTTATAGTATCAGATAATATTGCAGTTATACACCATCTGTTTTTAATAAAAACATTTCTTTCTCTAATTTCTACCCCTTTGTCTTTAACCAGCCATAGAATTTACTCCATATCAAGTAGTATTCTGAGTCTTCTTTTTATTTTTAATCTGTCCACCTCAGCACATTCTAAAATTTTCCTAATAATCTCCTCGTCTGGTGAGGAGCAGTGGTGGGATTCAAAAACTTTTACTGCCAGTTCTGTGGGTGTGGCTTGGTGGGCATGTAAAATCTCCATTCCCTCCGCACTCCTGGGAGAAGGTTACTACAAAATCCCCATTCCCTCCCCACCCCACTAACCTGCTTCCCAGCTCCGTTCTCCTGTGCAGGGCAACCGAAGAAGACTCAGCTGATCAGCTGGGACTCCATGGGAGGCAGAGAAGAGATGGGGGCTGGATCAGTCAAGGGTAGTATTTGCCGTTTCTCCAAACTCCTCAAAATTTTTGCTACCAGTTCTCCAGAATTGGTCAGAACCTGCTGAATACCACCTCTGGCAAGGAGGTGTTCCTATCATTCTGAATGCCAGCATAACAGAGTTGGAAGGGGGCCTTGGCGGTCGTCTAGTCCAACCATGCGCTCGAGCAGGAAAGCCTCTCTTTGCCAGGGCTGTCAAACTCACAGCCCAGGGGCCGGATCTAGCCCACAGGGTGCTTCTATCTGGCCCACGGGGCCACCCTGGAAATAGTGAAGGGCTGGCCCACAGTGCTCCTGCCAGTGAAAACGGAGCTCGGAAGGGCTCCACATGGCCCTCCCAAGCTCCGTTTCTCCTGCCAGAGGGTTGCAGGAGGCCATNCCCCCCCCCCCCGACATGAATGACATCATTCTGACCACGCCCCCCCTCCCCTCCCCCAAGGTCAAACACAACCCTGATGCGGCCCTCAATGAAAACGAGTTTGACACCCTGGTCTATACCATGTCCTATCGTCTTCTTAAAAGCATTCATACCCACAACTTCTGGAGCCATGTGATTCTTCCAAAACTCTCGGCAGCTTTTGATACTGTGAGTTGTTGCGTGGAATCAAATGCAAGAAACTCCACCTACCTCCACCGCACAAAGAAATAATCAAGGCTCATTATGGTAATTATTTATACAGGAGCAATTCTCTCCAGAAAATAATAGGAGGGATTGCTAGAGACACACTCATAGTTTTGCATTTCAGGAAAGGAGGAGAAAATGATAGTCTCATATATATATATATATATGTATATATATATATGCATAGATATTAGATGATGTAAGCATAAATATTCATAATTAGTAAACCTCAAGTTACTTCCCTGTTGTTATCCTCAAGAGTTAGCTGAGATGGCCGATCAAAGAAAAAACACAAGTATATCTGTTTCTACTTGGAAAACCGCTTCTGGACTTTATGCTTAAGGTGGAAAAAAAAATAAAAATTGATTTTGGGCTTTACTGATAAGATAGATTTGTTGTTATAGAAATACCTTGTTTATGCTATTATGTCAACATAAAAAGTTGAGGTTTGATGTTACTGTCTTATTCTACTACATACCAGAGGAAGTTGGAAGTCAATGCCTTTTTTTTCCTTTCCCCCCTTCTTTTCTACACTTCTCCCTTCCCCTTTACCTCCCCTATTTTCTCCTATTTGCTTTTATATTTTTGTATTTTATATCATAAGATAATAATAATAATAATAATAATAATAGAATATCATTGAATCTTATTTAGCCCCATGCATAGTAGTCTGAGAAGATTTCTGTATTATAGGTTTGAGCAATAAAATAGCAAATTTAACACTTCATGTGTGCCTCTGATTGTTCATGTCTGACACATAGTTATAGAAGACTTTTGTCCTAGATGCTGAAGAAGAAGCGCCATCTTTCCAGCCAGCTCTCCTGCAGCAGTAATTACAATTTTTATTAACAAAAAGTGAGAAATAATTGTAATTATTGGAAATGCTAATTCAGAGCATACTGCTTTATTGTTTGAGGCTAGTTTTGTTTGTGGTGTGTAACCACAGCAGGGAAACAAAGATGAGAAAAAAGGATGTCCATTCATTCATTCATTCAGCTATTTTAAATTTTTGGTTATTCCCCCAAATAATTTTGGATCTTTACTACTTGGATCCACACAATATGATAATGTAGATTTAGAAAATATAATTGCTATCTCCATGTAATATGCCATATCGAAACAAATAAAAGTTTAATATGATGGCCTGTTCACATGGGATACAAAAATAATTGCTGAGTTTCACATAAATACCATTTAGACTAAAAACTATCAACTGTCTTTCTAATGTTACACACAAACAATTTTCCAAATATTACATATGTAAAGCTTGTTACTTCAATTACTATGGAATGCTCCAGCCTAGATTTATAATTTTGAATCAATTTCATTCCCCTATTTTGCAGAAGCAGTAAATGAGCAGTTGGAGAGGAAGGAAAGGACAGTATAAAAGGGATGCAACTGAACTTTTTAGTGTTGGCACTATGAGAATGAAGCACAAAATGAATTACATGTCTAGAAGGTAAAAAATGTAAGACATATTTTAGAATCGTTTAAAGGATGAAAGTCCAAAGTTTATAGCATTTTTCATTAATACTGTGATTTTGTTGTAAAGTGGATTTTTAAGTAGGCTGAACCTGTTTTTCCAGACTATGATCGAGAGGCACAGGATATCTTCCTTAGAAGTCTGGTGCCCTAAAGATGTGTTTGATTACTGTTCCCATCTTCCTTCGCCACCAAAAGCACCAAACTGTTGGTATTACCGTCTAATCTATTTAGAGAGATCCAATTTGGGAAAAGAAAACTCTTTTGCAGTATGGGAACTGAGAAAACCAGATAGGGAAGAATGCTAATAAAACTTCACAGTAAAACATTTGAGAAGGTTAGCTGTAAATTAAATTCTAAGGTAAATCAATCACTTAATACAGCAACAGAGTAGTATAGAAGCACTAACAGACACATTTTCTTGTAGGACATTTCATGCTGCAATGCTGCACTCATTTATCAAGTGTTAAAATGCAATAAAAGAAATAAATTTTGATGCCTATCAGTGCCTAAAATAATTTTGGAGACATATTCTTTAGGTTTAGGATCCTTACAATCTGAAGTCTAAAAATGAGCTGCTAAATGGAAGACACATCTGGTGGTACTTCCCAGCCCTTCCCAGGGAAATTAGCTGGCAGACATTCTTCTCTTAGCAACATCTTAAAACTTTTAAAAACATTTCTTCATTTTTAAAAAAATCTTCTCAAAATGAGATTAATTTAATCTTAATAGAAGAGGAAACTGTTTGCTAGTGTCCATTAGATCTTTGGAATGTTCATTCAGAGCCTTGCAGTAAAGAATCATGAAAACTGTGGCACAAAGTATAAAACCTCCTGTTTTAATTCTTCTATTTTAACCTTTTCTAGTTTAGGCTGATTTTCTTTTCTTTTTTCTGCATTCTATCGAGACGACAGGGCTTTGAATTCTGCTTTCTCATTTTGGGTAAAATATTTCTCTCTGCATTGTGACTGCATCCATACTTTATGGATATCCCTTCCCAGCATTCAGACAAATATGTATTCAGTCAGATTTTCTAAATGGCGTGCTTGCCCGTTTGACAAAATCAATTTACAGATATTACATAAATTCAGAACAAATGAACATTTGCCTTTAGCAGATTCACTTTGTCTTACTGCTTTAGTTCTACCTACTTATTCTAGAATCTGATGGAATATTGAGATGATACCATAGTTCATGTCTTTTCCAGATTATTTTTATTATTTGCTGTGACTTCCCTGTTACTTCATAGATAGAAATCTGTAGGGCAAAGTTTTATATTCCTTCAAATGTAATTAGCATGATTTCTGTAGATCTCTGTTAGTGAGCAACAGTTCACAACAGTTTCCGAATCACAATGGAGTTGTTCATGTGACACAATTTGCTTTAAATCTTATTTTGCAAATGGTTGGATTCTCACAGCATGCCAAACCAGATTTTCCAAAATGCACAGTATGACTGAGTGAGTTGTGCAAAAAAGCTGCTCCTGAACTAACCACTTACTAACAATAGATCAGGAGGGATAACTTAAAAACGCCAAATTTAGACTTTAAAAAGCCAAACCGAACAAAGATTTTAAAAATGATTTACAGCAGCTCTTCTTTTATGTTAGTATTTATTTCTAAAAGATTTAAGTGCTGGAAGACTTTATTTAAGATATAATTATTTCAATGTTTAAAGAGAAAAAAAAGTGGAGAGAGAAGTTTTTGCCTGGGCAAAATAATAATAAATAATACTGAAAAGAATAATGAAGATATTCTTTCAAACTTCCCTCTTTCCTTTCCATCCCTGGGCTCAGGTAGCATCTACGTATCCAGGTAAGGAACCCATATTAACTCTTAGAGCTAATGACTAGTTGCCTTCTTAAAGGATGAACAAATTTCAACTTCATGTATGGTCTGGAAAGGATATCTGCCAACTTTTGATGGTAAAGCTTTTCTGCTTCCTCTGCCAGGGCATATTCATGGCGCTCCTCCTCCTTTTCCATTTCACGAACTTCCTTGCGGTGATCTATCTGACCACGGAGTTCTTCCCGGTATTGTTTTGATTGCTGCAAACGCCTACAGGGAACATGTACAGGAGAAAGGAGTTTAGCCCTTGGCATGGAGGTCCAGAAGGCCATGGGATGGTTTCACAATTGCCTTTCATCTTCAGAAGCCATGGTAGTGCAGTGGTTAAGAGTGCAACACTGCAGGCTACTTCTGCTGACTGCCAGCTGACTGCAGTTCGGCAGTTTGAATCTCACCAGGCTCAAGGTTGACTCAGCCTTCCGTCCTTCCAAGGTGGATAAAATGAGGACCCAGATTGTTGGGGTCAATAAGCTGACTCTGTAAACCGCTTTGAGAGGGCTGTAAAGCACTGTGAAGTGGTATATAAGTCTAAGTGCTATTGCTATCCCCCCCTCCCTCCTTTCCTCTTTGGAGATGCAGTGGTTAGAATGTAGCATTGCAGACTAACCCACTGCTCACTGTCATGAGTTCAATCCTGAATGGCTCAAGGTAGACTCACAGCCTTCCACCCTTCCAAAGTCGATAAAATGAGGACCCAGATTGTTGAGGGCTGACTCTGTAAACCGCTTAGATATGGCTGTAAAGCACTGTGAAGCGCTATATAAATCTAAGTGGTATTGCTATTTCCCCAATCTGGTACCCTCCAAAGAGTTTGGACCTCCAGGAGCACAGCCAAATACTATTCTGGTTTCCAGTACAAGTTGTCCTCCATTTCTGACCACAAGGAGAGCAGAATTCCCATTGCTGAGTTAACCACTGCGCTGATTTTATGAAGATTTTTGCCATGGCTGTTAAGCAAATCAGCACAGTGATAAAAGGAGAATTGCATGGTTGTTCTATAAATCCAGCTTCCCCATTGACTTTGCTTGTTGGAAGCCAGTTGGGAAGGTCACAAAAAGATAATTATATGACCCCCGGGGCATTGCAGCTGGGCTTAATACATGCTGATTGCCTATTACCCAAACTTTGATCATGGGACCATAGGGATGCTACAATGGTTGTTAGCGCAAGAACTGGTTTTAAGATACTTTTTTCAATGCTGCTGTAACTTCAAGCTGGCCGCTAAGCAAATAGTTGTTAAGTCGAGGACTATCTGTGTACATGGGCATGCAGCAGACACCACAGTGACATCACATCCTCTCATGACAACATGTGCATGACGATGCCCATGACATTACTTCCCCCTCCTGGAAGGTGCCCCTGGGAAAGTACAGGTAGTCCTCGACTTACAACCACAGTGGAGCTCAAAATTTCTGTTGTTAAGTGAGACATTTGTTAAGTGAGTTCTGCCCTATTTTCAGGGGTAGGATCCGACTGGTTCAGACTGGTTCAGGCGAACTGGTATTTCCGGTGATCATTTGGCCCCACCCTCCCACCCCTGCTCTTTCCTGTGCTTTATTTCCTTGTTTTGGAGCGCAGCTGATTCGCGCGGCAGAGCATTTTTGCCGCATCTCAGCTGGTTTACTCACCGGGGCTTCAGTTGAAGGTTAAGTATTATAGCTGAAAATGGGCTTTTTAAAATGGTGTGCACGCATGCAAAGTGGAGTTGGGCGCGCGTGCACATTTGAACCACACAATCACTGAACTGGTTGTTACATCGTTGAATCACACCGCTGCCTATTTTATTACCTTTCTTACCATAGTGCTTAAGTGAATCGCTGCACTAATACGGCTGTTCAGTGAATCTGGCTTCCCCAGTGACTTTGCTTCTCAGAAAGCTAACAAAGATGATCCCATGATCCAGGGACACTGCCAACCGTCGTAACTATGAGACAGTTGCAAACATGTGAATGTTGATCACATGAGCCATGGGGATACCGCCAGGGTCGTAAGTGTGAGAAAGAGGCATAAATCTTTTTCTTTCAGTACTGTTGTAAATTTGAATGGTCACTAAATGAACTGTTGTAAGCCAAGGACTACCTGTAGTAGGAAATGCCCCTTGATTGAGAAGAGGTACAGGGCCATTATCAATTACCTTGTGCAGGTCTCTTGTTCTAGCTGTTGGCATTCCTGAATGGCTGCCTTTAATAATTCCTTGTCCCGGAGAAGATCTTCCTGCTCCTTGGCGTTTTTCTGCACTGAGAAGTGGGAAACGGCACAAGTCATTGGCTAATGTCGAAACAGAACACAGGGATCATTGGACAGCTACAGGGATGGGCTGCTGCCGGTTCGCACCAGTTTGGGTGAACTGGATGTTAATTTTACATCTGGTTCATCGAACCAGTGCCCTGTTTCTCCAACAATAAGGCCTCCCCCAATAGGAAGTCGCAGCATGTTTTATCGGCATGAAATGAAATTAAGCCCCTCCCCCCAAATTAAGGCCTATATTAAAACATGCAAAATGGGGGGAATGATGGGGGGGTTTGCTGTTAGGAAGTACTTTTGTTGCACATCCGGATATGGTGCTGCCTGCGCTGGCCCTGATACGAAGTGCCTCACCAACGCCGAGGTCAACATCCAAGCCATCGCCACCTGCCCGCCCGAAGAAGTAAGGGGGGGGGAAATTAAGTCAACCCCGAAAAGATGACCAAGCCATTTTTGGGGGGTTCAAAAAAAAAACAAAAGACTCTGCCTTATTATATGAGAAACACGGTAGTTGCAACAACTGGCTGCCCTTCCACCCCTCCCAGGAGTATCTATGCAGCCATTTTGGATCCCAGGTAAGTACAGAGTCCACACAGAAGCTCAGGGGGCCAAAAATTGGGTCTCCCGGAGGCTCCAGAAACGGGCCTGTTTCCAGCCTCCAGAGAGCCTCCAGAGCTCAGGGAGGCTGTTTTCGCTTTCTCAAAGGCTTGAGGAAAGTCTCCGGAACCCAGGGAGGGCAAAAAATGGGCCTCCACAGAGCTGCGGAAGCCCAGCGAGGCCATTTTCATCCTCCTGAAGCCTCACGGAAAGCCTCTGAATCCCGGGGAAGCAAAAACGCCTGCCCCCGCCATGGTGCAGGAGGCCGACTAGGCCACGTCCCCATGGCCATGTCCACCAGCAACTGGGCAGAGAACCGGTTGCTAAAATTTTTGAAGCCCACTCCTGAACAGCCATGCTCAGTAGTTCCACCCCCTTTCTTAATGTAGCTTTGATCATTACACCAAGATTTAATTTTGTTGTAAACAGAAAATCCATACACCATAGGGTTCTGGTTTGAAATATATGGGCAGTCCTTGGATTACGACCACAATTGAGCTCAATATTTCCACTGCTAAGCGAGAGAACGGTTAAATGAGTCTTACATTTTACGACCTTTCTTGTCATAGCTGTTAAGTGAATCACTGCAGTTGTTAAGCTAGTAACACAGTTCTTAAGTGAATCTTGCTTCCCCATTGACTTTGCTTATCAGAAGGTCACAAAAGGGGATCATATGACCCCGGGACACTACAACCATCATAAATATAAGCAATTGGCAAGTCTCTGCATTCTGATTACATGATTATGGGGATGCTGCAACAATCATGACTGTGAAAAATGGTCATAAGTCACTTTTTTCAGTACCATTGTAATTTTGAATGGTCACTAAATGAATCGTTGTAAGTCAAGGACTGCCTCTAAAGAAGGTTTTGCATCTCCTGAAGGAAAAGCAGGTGATAAATTTAATAAATAAATTAACACTTGGTGAAATTGTTGGAAACCCTGATAAATCAGAACACAAGAGGAAAACTGGAATTTGAGTCATAGCCATTTCTTTTCTCAGTCATCCAGAGCTGTCTGGAAGTTACTGAAGAAACTCCTTAGATGAGCAATGAAAATTTCAGAAAATCTTCTCCAAAGGTTTGAAAAAGTTTTTCGGCTTATCCAAGTTGGTCCTTCAGTAACTTCCAGACAACTCAGGATGACGGAGAATTTTCACTGATATAGAAGGAAACTCTTTCCTAACCTTGGGTGAGTTTGCGGGGGGTTTACATCATCTCTTGACCCTGCCCAATGGTTGATTAAAACAGAATCCATCATGTACAATATATAAATACAGCTAATTTGCAGATCTGCAAGCAAGTTTATATGCAGGGGTGGGCTGCTTAATTTTACATCTGGTTTGCCAAACCGGTAGTTGCAATGACTGGCTGGCCCTGCCCATCCCTCCCCTCATCTCCCTTTATGCAGCCATTTTGGATCCCAGTTAAGTGCAGAGCCCATGTGGAGGCTCAGGGAGGGCGATAAACGAGTCTCCCGGAGTCTCAAGTAAAACCTCCAGAGTTCGGGGAGGCAAAAAGTAGGCCTCCCAGAAGCTTGAGGAAAGCCTCTGGAACCCAGGGAGGGGGGAAACGGGCCTGCTGGGGACTTGAGGAAAGGCTCCAGAGCCCAGGGAGGATGAAAAACGGGCCTCCTGGAATTCCTGGAGGGCCAGAAACGGGCCCTCCAGAGCCCAGGGAGGCCATTTTCGTTCTCCAGGAGGCTTGAGGGAAGCCTCAGGAGCCCGGGGAGGATAAAAAATGGGCCTCCCGGAAGTTCTGGAAGGTTGAAAGCGGGCCTGTCTCCAGCCTCCAAGAGGGCCTCCAGAGCACGCGGGGGCCATTTTCTCTCCCCAGGAGGCTTGAGGAAAGCCCCCAGAGCCCGGGAAAGGCGAAAACTCCTCCCCTGCATGGTGCAGGGCCACACCCAACCAGCAACCAGGCAAGGAACCGGTTGCTAAATTTTTTGAAGACCACCCCCAGTTACATACATGGCTTCTCACAGAAACATCTTTCTTTCGAACAATATATCCATCTTGTTTCCAAAAACCAGAGAGAGAGAGAGAGATCCAGCTCCAGTATTATTACCCAGCTATTCTACATGATGGCAAGCTGGAGAGAAATTGGTCTTGGACATAATCAGCTGTTCTCAACAATGCTTACATTTTTCCTCAATCTGAAGCTTCCTTGTATCCATGACCTCTTTGAGTAACCGATCTCTGGCTAGTTTCAAGGCCCTTTCCTTCTCTGCTCTCTTGGCCCACATCTTTGCAGCATCCTCAGCCCGCATCCTGTCCATCTCTTCTTCCTGTCGTTTCTCCTCTTCCCTCTGTTGAGCCAAGTAGGCTCGATACATCTGCTGCTCTTGAAAGAGTTCCCTCTGAAAAATGCAAAAATGGGAGAAATTTTGAAAGGGAGAAGAAGAGAAGGTGGGGGAGGAGGAGGAGGAGGAAGAGGAAAAAAGAAGAAAAGAGGAAGAAGAAAAAGAAGAGGAGGAGGAGGAGAAAGAGGAAGAAAACAAGGAAGAGGAAGAAGAGGAGAAGGAGGAGGAGAAAAGAAGCAGAAAAGAAGCAGACGAAGAGGAGGAGGACAGAGCCTCCATTTCTATGAATTCCTTGATAGCATCCCTGCTTAAAACCTGTAAGTTCTGGAATTCTGACAATTTTTCCATCCCCTTCTTGGCTTTTATCCTCTTAGTCTTCCATATTTCACAATTGACAAATTGAAATATGTTTTCCTATAGCTACATAACTTCAGGAACTAAGTAATATCTTTCAGGCCACCATTTATACAATCAACCAACCTGCAGAGTAAATTTGTTGATTGACATGAAAGGCTGCTTTAGGTCAAAGGCATATGAAAACCCCTGACTTATCCCATGGTGGCTGAGCACACATTTCCACATGAGGCCTATTTTTATGCTTGTTTTCATCATACTCAAACCATGCTTTCCCAACAGCATTGCCATCCTTATTCAAAACAAGGCCTGGGGAAAGGAAAGATGAAATAATTACACAGTTAAAAAGGAACATTCCATTTGTATGGATATAACTTATGTCCCATCATTTTTTTCCAGATGTTTGTGTAATACAACAATATTCAAAGCTTCAAGTATGAACATATCTCCTACTTAGTGGCTCCAATAGCACAAATCATTCTTCCAATTGTGGCTACATAGTCATGTGGAAATAGGATGGATGGATACTAAGTAGGTAGATGATAGATAGATAGATAGAGATAGATAGACAAACAGATGATAGAGGCAGGCAGGCAGGCAGGTAGATGATAAATGATGGAAAATGAGATAGAGATGGATAGGTGGTAAATAATCACTAGATAGATTACTAAATATAGATAAATAGATATAGACAGGGGTGGGATTCTACCAGTTCAGGCCGGTTTGGGTGAACTGGTAGTTCTGGTGATCATTTGGTCCCACCCACCTGCCTGTGTCCTAGTCTGTCCTATATTTCCATGTTTTGCAGCTCAGCTGATTCACTCACCGTGGCTGTGGTAGAAGATAAATACAATGTCCTACCAGTCAATGACTACTTCAGTTTCAACCGCAACAACACAAGAACACACAACAGATACAAACTCAATGTAAACTGCTCCAAACTTGATTGCAGATTCATGCTGAAGTCGTTGTCTCACCAGAATGCCTGGAATGCACTACCTGACTCTGTTGTTACATCCTCTAACTCCCATTCCTTTACCCTCAAACTATCCACTATTGACCTCACCCCATTCCTAAGAAGTCTGTTAGGGGCGTGCATAAGTCCACCATCGTGCCTACCATCCCTGTCCTATTGTCCCCATTTATTGTACCTATTTCCTGTATTCTTACTCATTTTATACTTATACCTATTATTTTGTAAGTGGTTGACAAGTCAAATAAATAAAAATAAATAAAATGATAAAGTATTAGAGCTGAACTGCTGAGTTTTCAGACGCCGCACAGTTGTTACACCAGTTGAATCCCAGTATACAGTAGGTCATGAGTCTTCAAACTTGACAGCTTTAAGACTCGTGGATTTCAACTCCCAGAATTCCTCCTCCAGACATGTTAGCTCAGGAATTCTGGGAATTGATGTCCACAAGTCTTAAACTTGCCAAGTTTGAAGACCCTTACAGTAGACAGTGAGATATATGATAGAAATAGAGATGAGAGAGGGGGGGAAGGGGGAGGGAGAGGGAGAGAGAGAGAGAGAGAGAGATGAATGATAGTTATCTGGTATATCATTAAGCTTACAACCAGGTTCACTGCTGGCTTTACCTTCCTTTGTTTTTGGCTCTCGGTGTCCTCCAGGGATTCTTGCAGGACATGATCCAAGATCTTCATTTCTAAAGCAAGCTCATCTTGCCTCTCTTCATTCAGACGCCTTGCTTTCTTCTTCATGGAATCCAGCAACGTGTCTCTGCATTCTCTCAGTTTCCGCTGCCTTTCGATCTCGGCCTGTTCCTTCTCTAGTTTGATCAGCTGCCGTTCTTCTTCCTGCACAAGAGTAGCAGCAGTGGTTGGTTACTCATCGCCTTCCGCCTGGCAAGTTCTGAAGGAGCAGAAGTTGGACGGAATGGCCCACCACATGCTAAAAAGAGTTAAGTAAGTGTAATACATGAAGTAGGTGGGAATGCGGAAGGCTGACTTCATCAGAGGTTCCGAGGAACCTGAGAATGAGCACACAATTTTCATTGTTCTGAGATGGACAACAAAGAAACTGCAATGTTAATTCTACAGAGGTTTAATATAGTTTAAAGTCTTCTGGGCACCCTCAAACTCCCCTCTAAAATCTAAGGAAGAATGGAAAATCTTGGCTCCAACCACACATGACATTTTCCTTTTCCCATGTCCTTTTCTTTTCATTCCATTCCATTCCTTCCCTTTCTTTTCCCTTCCCTTCCCTTCCTTCCTTTTCCTTCCCTTTTCCTTCTTTTCCCATGTCCTTTCCGTTCCTTCCTTTTCCCCTTCCCTTCCTTTCTTTCCTCTTCTCTTCCCATGTCCTTTTCTTTCCATTCTATTCTTTCCCTTCCCTTCCTTTCCCTTCCCTTTCTCTTCCTTCCCTTCCCTTTCTTTCCCTTCTCTTCCCATGTCCTTCCCTTCCCTTTGTGTTATTACCTCTGTGTCTACAGCCCATGTATTTCCCAAATTATTGGGCTACTCCTGTGCGTAAGAGACTGCCCACTTCTATCGGTGAAAGACATATAACCAGTGATATACCCAACCACCATAAATTATCATCCAGTCTAAACCTGAGTGCAAGGACTGCAAAGGGAGATAATTATGCACAGCAAATTATAGCAAGCCACAATAACTCAGGTTTAATTATAGACCGCTGTCAAATTGATGAGCTTCCAGTCTTTCTTTTGAAGAAAGAACGGTGGGATGGACCTTGGATATAAACCACAGACTTTGTGCTAAGCAGTGCTGGATAAGGAGATTTTCAAGGTACGGGACAGAAGCATAATAAATAAGCCAGAGAAGCGAGAATTGGCTAATTTCTCCTTTCTCTTCCATACTAGCAGGGTACCCATGCTTCGCGACGAAAATATGCGATCGGGCAAGTTTTTTGGGAGGAAAATAAGGGGAAAAAATGCTGCCTCTACCTACCAGCTACCATCGGTATTCATCCGGCTAGCGTCTTGTCAGCATGTGAGAGAGTTGAGGGCTGTTTGGAAACTGGAGCAGGATTTGCTGTGTGAGCAAGGAGTAGCAAGGAGCCTGGGCATGGCTTAGCTGAACTGCAGTTGGAACAGATTTCTTTTCAGGTGGGGAGTGAGAGAGTTGAGGGCTTTTTGGAAACTGAAACAGTATTTGCTGTGTAAGCAAGGAGACAGCAAGGAGCCTGGGCATGGCTTAGCTGAACTGCAGTTGGAACAGATTTATTTTCAAGGTGGGGAAGAAGAGTAGAACTCCTTTGCATCAGAACATGTTAATAATAAAGTATTGATACAAAATATCAATGCTCTGATGGTCATTTCAAAAAATCCTTTCTTAGTGAGCACCTAGAAGCCAAATGGAACATACGTGCCAAATTTCAGGTTTGTAGACTTTACGGTTCTGGAGATTTTGTGATGATGCATGAGTGGTATTTCACTTTTAGATAGATAGATAGATAGATAGATAGATAGATAGATAGATAGATAGATAGATAGAT
>BHFT01038512.1:0-26212 GCA_004320025.1 Laticauda laticaudata
TGTTATTTGCTTCTAGGTTGTCCTGGATCCTGTCAGCTATGATGCCAGTAAGCAGCTTGAACATGGTTGGCAGACATGTTATTGGCCTGTAATTTGCAGGTGTTGCCCCTTTTGCTGGATCCTTCTGTATCAAGTAGGTTTTCCCAGCTGTTAACCATTCACTTATTGTTATTGTTGTTGTTGTTGTTATAATTTTTAAATACTCTGTAGTGTGATTGTGATGTGGTGTTTGGGGCACTGTGCTAGAGTAGCTTTCAAATTTCATTGTATTCATGGAATGCAGTGACACTAAAGGTATTCTATTCTATTCTAAGGCATGTTAAATGGGACACCGTGGTATTGCCAAATAACACCAATACTGCAGGAGCTGAACTTTGTCTTTATGAGTACAATTCAAGGTGTTAATCAATCCTTACATTAGTTGGAGCCTGGCTATTTTTGAGATTACATTATTTCAACTAGGAACTGCCTCTTCCAAGGCAGAAGACTTCTTCCTGTGGAACACTATCCTATTCAATATAAAATACTGTCTCTTACTTTTATTATTCAAAAAAAGTTTTGAAAATATAGTACCTTTTTCAGTGTGCAGATAGGTCACTTGTCTCATGACAAAGACAGCTATCTATGAAACTTTAAAAAATAAATAAAATGTATTTTGGGGTTACCTTTTTTCCTCTATATCTCATATGTTCCTATATCAATTGTAGCTTTCCTTCATTTGCAGAGACATCAATCTTGTCTCAACAGATCATTTTTCTTATCCTTATGGTTATATATTAAAGATTTCATGATTTCTTAGAATGAAATATATCTGCTACAGTAACATATAAGGATAAACATTTGGTTTGACTAATCTTGGCTGGGATGGAAAGATTCTTTGAGTGTACAATATGGAAGGGTCGCTTCATTTTGAAAAAAATGTCTATTGTAATGTTTTTGGCAATCCAGAAACCTAAACTCATTCAGCAATTTTGTATGAGATAAAGATAGTTGAAGACCTGACCGTGAGGACTTCATATATACCGAACTGGCTCCATGAGTAAGCAGCAGAACAACTTTTAATTTTTCCATGATCAAGTAAAAATAGTGTGTAATAATAACAAAACAGAAATAATGTAGGTAGATATGTAATGTAGAGTTCAAAAAGGCAAGGCTTATTTCTAGCTAATTTCTCTGTCAATTACCAAGCATGGAGCCACTGTCTATAGTATCTCATCCTCATTGTCATAATATCTGGGTTAAAAAAACACACAAGACACATAACTAAAAAGAAGAACTCAACAGCAGTCTTTCAACTGTTGGCAACCATAACATCATCGTTACATTCTCAGACGAAATACAGATTACAGAGGATGCTATTACAGTTAAAACCACAAAGTGACCTTTGTGTACCTGTTTCTAACAGCTATATTTCATTTTGGCTTTTTTTTGGCTGACTTTCAGTAATTTGCATTTATCTTTCTACTATTAGCTCCTGTTCTATGTCTAAGATAGCAAGAGTTCTTCCAGAAAAGTATTTTACAATGTAACCCCCTTGCTCTTACTAACTTTAGGCAGGTTTGCAATCAACCCTTGGAATTTGTGTGGCAATCACTCTGTAGCAGACATTTGTGTGGCAGCGAGGAGGTTGTATTAGCAATCTGCAGACAAAAGTACAGATGGTCCTTGACTTAGGACCACAACTGAGCCCAAATTTTTTCTTGCTGATACATTTGTTAAGTGAGTTTTCTCAGTATATTCATGAACTGGAATAGAGCATGGTAACAAGGTCAGCCAATGAATAGGCATAGCAACTAAATCAGCCAATGAGGGTAGTTTGAAAACTGAAACTAGAAGTAGCCTAGGCGTGGCTCTGCAACTCTGCCGCTATGTTGAGCTCTGAGTTTGTCTAATGAAGATGAAACTAACTTGTTTGCTTGCTGAAGACTGGAGCTCTGCTCTATAATTGCAACATGTTTCTGTTTGAGTTTGCTCCATACTGGAGAAATCTACAACTGGTTTGTAAAATCTACTCATGTTTATAAAAATGTTAGATGAAGCATCAGCCATTTGTGTTTATTTTTCTGGCACTGAATTATCACTGCAAAACTCTCAATATGTTTTGCCCCATTCTTGCCAGAGTTGTTAAGTGAATCACTGTAGTGGTTAAGCTATTAACATGGTTGTTAAGTGAATTTGGCTTCCCCATTGACTTTTCTTGCAAGAAAGTGACAAAAAAATGATCACATGACACTGGGACACTGCAACTGTTGTAAATATGATTCAATTGCCAAGTATGTGAATTTTGATCAGGTGAACATGAGGATACTGCAACAGTTGCAAATGTGGAAAATGGCTTCAAGGCATACAGTATCTGTTAAGAAAAACTTTATAACAAATATTTTAACCAAATTATTATTTGGATTTCCTCTTCATCTCTAAAAAGAACAATGCAGGATAGTGCAATTCCTTTTCACAAATGTCTAAAACAATGGTTGCCAACCAGTGGGCCGGAGACCACTGGTGGTCTGTGAGAAAATGGTGGTGGTCCAGAGACAAATGTCACCCCCAAAGCAATTAATCCAGGCTGTACGGGAACACAATGCTGCGCTTCCCACATGGCCTGCGGGAACACAAGGCTTGAGTTGCTTGCATTGCAAACAACAGGAGCTAGTGAGGGGAGGGGGGAAAGGGTGGAGGGGGGAACTAGTCCCACTCGCCCCATGTGCCTTGCCTGGCCAGCAGGCTGCTTCTTTCCACTTCTTTCTTCTGCTTTTGGCTGCATGCAAGGAAAGCATCAAAAGACTTTCTTTCTCTCCCCCAAACTCCGCCAGAAATGAGTCTTTGGGACCCTGCAAGGCCTCCTGCTCCAAGAAGCTGCGCAGACTCCTTTCTGGTGGAGTTTGTGGGAGAGAAGGAAAGACTTCTGCTGCTTCTACTGCTTTCCTTGCATGAAGCCAAAAGAGTCTCAGTCTCTCTCTCTCTCTCTCTCTCTCTCTCTCTCAGAACAGAGCTAGAAATGGTATCCTGCAATCCCAAATAAAGAATGATCGATCGGTAGAAAAATGGGGTTGGGGAATTTTCCTGCAGACTTTTTTTGGGATTTTCCCAGGATTTCTGGTCCACGGGATTTAAAATTATGAGTTTGGTGGTCCCTGAGGTCCAAATGGTTGGCAACCCCTGGTCTAAAAGATTTCCTCATATGGAAAAATTATTTAAAATGAATGAAAACTGCTCAAGTATGTTGCTTGATAGAGCTGCCTACAGAACAATGTTTCAAAACTCCATATGCAAGGATAGACTAACATTTCCTTTTATGATGGTGGCTTGAATGGAGACCTTCACTTTTCAACGGCTTGGAAATTGATGTTCTTGTTAGATGTAGATATTTTTGCCTAATGCATATAGTGAAAGCAAATTAACTACTATGCCCATGGAATGTAAGAAAAATGAGCATAAATTTTAAAAAAAATGCCCATGTTTATATTTATTAGGAGTAAACTATAAGTAACAAAAAACAACATATCTGATAATCATGGCTGTTTAAACTAAAGCAATCTATCAGTTCCTTTTTCACTGAAATTTCCATTTGTGATATAAATATTAAATGCAATCCACATGCAGGAATTTGATAGGGTTTTCTATAGAACAAACCTTTTTTTCATAATACCTAACTAGATCAGAAAAAAAGAGAAAATGGAAATAGAGATGTGAAAAAAGATGATTTGGGTTAACCAAACACCTTCTAGGACAGGGGTGTCAAACTTGATTTCATTGAGGGCCGCATTTGACCTCTGAGGGCTCTATATGTGTGTGTGTGTGTGTGGCCATGGTGGGCATGGCCAGCTCTCCATCACATGTGTTGGGGGTACCTGTGGTGGCTAAGCGCTCAGGCAGGACTTGCCTGAGAACCTCACTCACTCTTATTATAATCTCCTTTCTCCCTTACTTTCTTGCTTCCTTTTTCCTTCTCTCATCCTTCTCTTTTCTTCTTCCTTCCCCTCTTTCCTTATTTTTCCTTCCTTGCTCTCTTCCCATCTTTCCTTCTTTTTCTTTTCTCTTTCCCTTTCTTCTTTCCTGTCTCTTCTTGTGTGCTCAAATGCAAAAGGGGAAACATTTCTCCTTTTGTTTTTAGTTTGTTTTGATAGCCCTCTGCCAGGAAAAACATAGCCTAGGCAGGCACATGTGCCCCCCGCATCCTGTTTTCGGCCACAACATTCTCCTGCAGCTCTATGCCAGCAAAAACAGAGCTCAAGGGGGCACATGGCACCCTCAAGTTTTGTTTTCGCTGGCAGAGGCACCATGAACTGGTCCTTTGCTGTTTCCAGGCCGGTCCCAAGGGCCAGATCTAAGCACTCCATGGGCAGCATCCAGCCCACAGGCCTTGAGTTTGGCACTCCTGTTCTTGGATATGATATGGACAAGCTGCCTCCCAAAGAACAAAAGAATCAAATGAAATACAAAAAAAAAAAAAAGCCTTGAATACCATTTCCAAATGCTTTATCCATTCTGTACTTGGAACACAGTATTAATTTTATTTATCAGAATTTTTTAAACTTACCTTTGTTACTTTATAAGTAACCCAAGGCAGCAAACATACATAAATCCATAAAATCCTTCTTCTTCCTATTTTCCTCACAACAATCCTGTGAGGTGGATTAGCCTGGGTGAAAGAAACTGGCTCAAAGTTACCCAGCCGACATTCATGCCTAAGATGTAACTGGAACTCACAGTATCCTGGTTTCTACTTTGGTGTCTTAATTAATGTTATTATTCCTCCAAATGGGAAAAGAAACTTATACTAAGAGGGGGTAGTTTGACTGCAGGGAGAACCTTTTGAGACAGCTTTGAAGTAAGTGTATTTTGTACTCTCATACATTAAAGTGAATCCACTTAGCCAATTATAACCTGTTGATTACATTCAAACTGGCTATAAGGAACATTTTGAACGCTTGTCCTTATACAGTACGAATAACATATTTACTAATGCAAGTATCTTTTTCTGCCTTATCATGTAATTTTCACATACTGTAGACCTTTTAATTAGAAATGGTCTAAACTTATAATCCAATAGTTGTTTACGCATGCCAAAATAAGTTTGTTTAAAAAATAGATTCTTAAACCCTACAATAATATGTATTTTTATATATATAGTACATGTTTTGATATTTTTAGAAAAAGTAATAACCCTCTTGGCTATTTAGATATATGCTGTATTATTCTGAAATTAGACAATTAACATTTTTAACAGCCAAAAGGATTTTATTCAGAACATTTTGTAATAATTAAATAATATAACACAGAACAGCAAGACAAGGTGAATATGCATTCTAAGTTTCAGTCTGTAATTAATGTTTATAACCAGGCTTATTATAAATCTAAAACAAACCCCCAGGAGAGAAGATTTGAAATAATGATGCTTTAAGATGTATCGGAAAGACAAAGCAGAGATTATATACAGGTGGTCCTCAACTTTCAACTGTAATGGGGACAACATGTGGAGCCTATATATCATGGACAGTCATAAAATGACAGTCCTAAAATGGGTCAGTCATGTGATTTTATTACCTTTTATGACATATTTTCTGATGGTTGTTAAGCAAATCAGTGGCTCATTATGGTTGTGGTTTTGCCAAAAATTGGAAGTAAATGCTGGATTTTAACAAAATTGCTGTAAAACACAGTCATGTGAATACTGCAAATATAAATAAATGTGGCCATGTTACCGAGAGCAAAAATTGATCCCATGACTTTAGAGGGAGGCGATCATCAGAACTTTGAATCCAAGTCATAAGTAATCCCAAGGTAGGTCCATCATAACTTTAAACAGTTGTTAAGTGATCAGTTATAAATCAAGGACTACCTATATTTAATGTGTTAATGGCTTGAAAGTTTATCTTCTCTCCATAATTAAACATTTAACATTAAATGGCAACATTTGCTATCATTTACTGTAAGGGATATGTGATTCACACAATGTACAAGAAATGCTAAATATAACACCCCAACATTCTCCAAACTTTTTGAAGGATTCTCAAGGTAGATAAAAGATAAATTATCTTTACCAGTAATATCACGTATAAAATTATAGATATTAGCAAATCTAAATATCAAATGTATACATCAGAGAAAACGGTGAACCAAAACTTGTGTATGGGGAGAAATACACATCATAAATATGTGAATGTTCATCTATTTAAATTGATGTGAAATAAGATGGAAAGAGAAATTGAGTAAAATCAAACTTTACAAGTTTGCCTTCTCCTGGAACTGTCAACGTACACTTGAATGATTCCCTAAGAGAAAATAATTGGCAGAAATATGGCATAGGATTGTCATGGAGGAATTTTATAGAATGTGGTTGAATCAAAGTTCGTATTTTTGCTTAGATGAATTTGAGGATGCAAGAAAGAGTTTTGGTTCAGAAGCAGCATTTTCAGGGTGTGTGATCTTGACATGCCGGTGACAAAGTATAAGAAAATAGCCAACGCTCTCATTTTTAAAAAATGAATTTTGAAGCTTCTTAAGGTTGAGTTCTTAGAAATCATTTTTCATGTTCGTAATTCATTGTTTAAAAGGCACAGCTTTTATTTAAGTGACATGCTCTAACAATTCATAATGTCTTAATTTGAAGCTATTACTTTCTCTATGACTGGGGAAAAAATGAACAGATAAGCCATTTATGTAGATTAAACTTTGATGCAAAGCTCTAGGATGAGATAATTTATGAGAATTTATATTATCTGTGGATTATCTGTCTGAAGTTTCATTTTAAGGTAGCATAAGTCTTATTTTGTGGTACAAATGGGTTTTTGGTGTGGGTGTTATAGGAGCTTTGCCCAAATCCCTTTCTTACTGTTTGTATGCCTATTCACAGACAATCAGGGCTGTGTTCTTACTTCAGAGCTAGAATTACTGCTTAGCAAGTAATAACTGCACTGCACCTGAAAAAAAAATCTAAAAAAATAAATTAGCTGAAAAAAGAAAGTATAGCAGTAATGTGGTAGGTGGCATGTATAAATACATTATTGAAGTCATCCACTAAATAAAAAGTTATATAACGCTACAAGTATTATTTCTATTACATAACTGAAGAAGTCCCTAAGGGCAGCACTCACCAAGTTAAAGGATAAAGATTGTTTGTAGTTATTGTTAGCACTAGCATTGTCAATAAAATCAGTTGAGAGAAAGTGTTGTCTCGTTCTAGACCTTTTGTTTTTTAGAGCCTTATTATTTTTAGTACGTGCTTCTTTACTGCCCTTTCCTTCCACCTTAAAATCTTTTACCTGGATTGGATCTGTTGTTCTGTTACCAGAGGGCAAAAATGGGAGGAATTGTCTGGCGAAATTGCAATTAGGCAGCCCCAGGTGAGGCTGGCACCAGTTAACTTGGGATATTGGAGTGAAAAGGCCCGTAATCAGCCTTCGGTCATGTAGAACAATGCATAAAATTAAATTGACATTAATGAATAATTGTGTAATGAAAATGGAAGAGGAGAGTTAATTGCATGTTACAGTGAGTGTAATGCCTAGATAACCTTGCATTTAATGCTATTCTTAGCCCTGCTGCCAAGACTTTTACAGAGCCTCTCACAGCAGGAAATCATTAAAGCTGTGAGTAGATAATGCAGGCTCAGTGAAACCTAAGTGGCAACAATATAACAAGAGTTTCTTTCAGACTGTAGTGTTTTCATGAGAAGAGGAAGGAGGAGGGCATCTTGAGGTAATTTGTACACATCTGAATGAAAACAGGAAGCTTGGACAATCTATTCTCAGCTCGTCCTGTGCAAGGGAATATTGTTGCAGACAAGATGTATGATGCAAGATTTCTCTACTGGTACTCACTAGGTACTCACGATGTTATAGCTGTTATATTCCCAGCTATCTCTTGCAGCTAAAACTTAACTTTTATAAATAGCCTGGAGTGTAAAATCACTTGACCTCAAAGCAAATAAACTATCTAAAAGTATCTTCATGCCCATCCCATTGTACCTCTCAATCCCCAGATTGTGAAATTAGTGGCACCAGCCTTCCTTGAAAAAGACACTTGGAGACAAGCATTTGAAAAGTACCTTTAAAGCTTTCCATGATTTATTTTTTTTTAATTAAATGAGGGCACCTTTTCAGAGAGTTATGGACCTTTATTTGAGAAGGATATCATCTCTGGAAGACTTAAACATCTGTAACAGTGATGGATGCCTCCATTATAAAGCTTGGCGGAGCTAGATAGATCCACTGAATGCAAACAGTGCAGTGTTAAACAGATTTTGCTAGGGAGTTTTGCCTAAAGACTAAGATTATCTCAAAACACTTAAGAGACAGTTTACTGTTAATTTTGCAGGTCCTACATTGCTATCATCTCTTACATGAGGCCTTGTACTGGTTAAATTATAAAAGCCTTCACTTGAAGTGAAGTTTAGCGGAATACGAACGATTCATGCATATGCATTTTCTGTATTTCGGGTTGGTTTCCCGCCCCCTCCCCCAAACCAAGCAATGAGCATTCTGAGAACATCAACAGTATCTTCCCAGTGACTTAATTCTTTCTTTCTCTTTCTTTCTCTTGCTCTCAAAATCATACTGCAAAGACTGAGGTTAAGAGTTCACCAGGTAACATTCACTTCCCCAAGGTGGTGGAAACAAGGACATCGCATAGGAGACCCTTAGCGACTGGCAGCACTTGATGTTCTTGTCATATTGGGATGCTAAGTAACATCAGGGAGACCTTTGGAAGGGAGTCCATTAAGCAACTGAAGGCCATAGGCTAAACTGTGAAGTTTTTTCAAAAATACATAAATTCTAAATTCATCCTTCAAATAATTCCAAGGCCAGTGTATTTCGTGTTGGCACTGCTGTAAGATATTTGCTAACAAGAGAAAAAGAGCTAATGTACTGAGGTATCTATATACTGTTAAAATTGTCATGGTCATTACCTGTAACTGGGCAAAATGGTGCATCATAGGGAAACAATTTTTAAACCAAGGCTCTTCAAATAGGCTAACGTACATAATGTGTCCAAAATCTGGGACTCATGATCCCCAAGGGAATAAAATTTGGGCAAATTATGGCTGCTTCATTTTCAATGTTTCATGACATATCTTAGCCAGTTTCACAATCCCTTCCTCCCTCCCCCACCCAACAACAGCCATTTATTTGCTGGAAGGGAAGGGGGAAGGGGAAGTGACATTGAGGAAGTAAGCCCTGCACATCCTTCCCGGCCCATGCCATTCCTTCACATGCTCTCTGTGCATCCTTCTTGGTTCGAGTAGTACCTTTTATACACACACTGAGATCCCATGCCTGTGCTATTCCACCCCTTGTGGGGGTAACTTGGAAACAGTCTAAAGATAGGATGAGGAGGCCGTTTATAGTCTCATTTGTCTCCTCTATAGCTGATGAAAAAATATTTTCTTGGGTTATGTCTGAGTGGTGGCTAAACTTTTTGGGCTCGCGTGCCAGCACCCAGAAGGCAATGTGCGCTTCCCCATGTCCCCTGAGAAGTGATGAAACGGGCCTATTATTAGCTTGCAAAGCTGAAAAAAGCCTCAAACCAGCCAAAAATCAGCTGTGAGGTACGTGCATGCACAGTGAGGTAAGTTTGCCTGTGACTCGCATGCCAGCAAAATGGTTCTGCGTGCCACCTGTGGCATGTGTGCCATAAGTTAACTGGTCCAGACTGTGTTGCTCTATTATGACCACGATAAGCTACCTGAAATTATTTTTTTAAGAACATAAATTTTTCTGTCTGCCTATTATATTCCTCCCTGTCTCCCTCCCTCTATCTTTATTCAATATTTGTACTAACTTTCTGTATTGCATGAAAAATTTGTTCCCAAGTTCATGTGTACAGAGCAATCAGCAAAAAACATCACAGAATTACTTCTTCTGTGCAAACAAAGCTAAAACATTTAGAAGGAGAATTGGTTAAATGTTCGAAAAGGATTTATATGCGACTGCATACTAATGTAAAACAAGATACAGTTCTAAAGCAACTCTGGCAAGTATATTTACAAATTATTATTTTTCTTTCAGAAATGACTCTTTCCCAAAGATTGTGTGTTGCAGTTTCTATTCCCCTCCCCCCAATGACTAAAACAAAATGATACAAATGTAGCCAACATTGTTTTGTATGGGATTTGATGGTCTTTCTCTTGATGGGAATTCTTAAATCCAGAGACAGTATTGTGCAACTCTCGCTACCATTCTTTCTTACCCCAAGGGATAATTTAAGGTTTTATGGGCTCTGACCAGTTCAAAGCTCAAAGCATTCATTGGGAGATGGTTAATCAATATTTGGTGGGGGAGGAATCTTGCTCCACTTCCTAATTAATCCTTTTTAGACTCTTTAAAGTACAAAAAGGGCTGTGTTTCTAACAGCTTTACTATCGAGCACTAGCATCAGTATCGTATCTCAAACTTTCTCATGGTGAGGTTTTCTCTATGAGAGTAAAACATTTCTGGAGGACAGAAGCAGAAGAGAGATTCCTGGAGAGAGGAATTAAAGCAGGAGGCAGAACAGGGTTTTCAGGGACAAAACCTACTGTGGGTATATCCTAGTAATGGAATAATGCTGTGTTTCTAGTGGAGAGCAATAGCACTAGCACTTAGACTTATATACCGCTTCACAGTGCTTCAAAGCCCTCTCTAAGCATATTGTTCCCAACAATCTGGGTTCCTCATTTTACCAACCACAGAAAGATAGAAAGCTGAGTCAACCTTGAATCGGTGAGATTCAAACTGCCAAATTGCAGTCAGCCAGCAGTCAGCAGAAGTAGCCTGCAGTACTGCATTCTAACCACCGCGCCACCACAGGGAGTGTAGTAAAATAGAATTAAAAGAAACAGGAGAGAATGTAGAGTAGAGACAAAAACAGTCACATAAAGAGCTTTTGACACACTTCTGTATTTTTGGACAATTTGCAAGCATACAATATCTCTCGCTCCAGCCTCTATGGTGAGAAACACATGGCTATTGTCGAGGGATATGTGCTATTGATGACTCTTTGGGATCTTGTGTCTCTCAAATTGGATATAATATGAAAAGAACCCTGACAGTCTTCCCTTTCCAAGAGGCATTGTACAACAAAGAGGACAGAAGTTTGAGGACTTTGGGGCAATATAGGATCTGAGATACGTATCTAATTTCCTATTTCTTCTCTTTTTGTTAAATGTGGTGCTTTCCAACCAGGTGCCTTCCATATCTGTTTGGTTGATTCTTTGATTATAGGGCTTCAGAATTCTTTATTTAATGCTCTTCCAGCCCCACGTTGCATCTTTAAAATTTTCTACCACAGAAGCATAAAGACAGCATCCATCTGTGGTTCTTATTTTACCATGTATTCCTTTTTTATTTATGTCTTTTAATGTTTTTTTTCCTTGTACATCTCAGACTTCTCCTTGATGTGTCTTCTTTCCTGCATGTCAAAAACACACTTAACGTTTGAAAAAGCAAATGTAATCATTTCTTTTTCAGTTAAGAGACGCGACCTCTTTATGTAAATGACAACCAAAGGGTTTGTAAAGTTTGTCTCTGAAGCTTGCCTGTCCAGATTACTGACTTCTTTAGCAGAAAAAATAAATAAATCAAAGCTGTTACTTCAAAGTATATTTTCTTTTGCTCTGTTGCTACACATTGTTACTACACTGTACTTGCTGATTAATTGGATGGTGCTATGTAAAGAACATGCTTATTAATGGCTTCACTGTCATTTTCACGGATTAGGTCACACAGTGATATGTTGAAACAAAAAGATGTTTTCAAAATAGATGCTCCAGATTTTGAGAAACATATGTGGTCTGTGGTCTGCTATTCATATACTATAACTTCAGTGTATGTAGCTTGAAGGAGAATTAGGAGAGAAACGAGAACAGTATGAACTTTGAAAACATTGTCATTCTGTTTCATTTTGCTAATACTGCACTAATTGAATCATTGCTCCAAGGAAAATAGAAAAAGTAGTAAATGGAAATGAAACCAAAGGAATCACTGTTTTCTTCATTTTTCTAAATTAATTTTGGATTTTAAGAAAAAGTCTTATAGATTAACATTTACTGCCAGAAACAGGCTTCGTTACTTTGAGGTAAAGCAATTGATGTTTGAAAGAAGTGATTTGAATCTGCAATCCTGGCAAAACTGAATACTTTTCAAAATGAATGGACTATAAAAGCATACAGAATGAAGTAATTAACAAAGGTCATAAGAGTCTCATTGTATATATGCAATTTTATTTAAGAAGGAAGGAGCTACACATGTACACAAACAGTGACTATTCATATAGCAGGAAGCTTGAAGTATGAACTACTGCACATGTAAAATATGAAGGTTGCTTATGCTGTGTCCTTACCACTATTTATTAAACATTTGCATATGAAATAGCAAATTGGTTTGCATTCTTCTGAACAATTGTAGTAGCAATAGCAATAGTACTTAGGCTTATATACCACTTTACAGTGATTTACAGCTCTCTCTAAGCTGTTTACAGAGCCAGGATATTGCCGCCAACAATCTGGGTCCTCATTTTACCAACTTTGGAAGGATGGAAAATGGAGTCAACCTTGAGCCAGTGAGAACTGAACAGCTGGAAGTTGGCAGAATTAGCCTGCAATACTACATTCTAGCCACTGCACCACTATGGCTCTTTAGTAGCCACTAATTATATTTTCTAATACTGTGTTTCTCATACAATAAGGCTGTGTCTTATTTTTTTTTGAGCCCTGAAAAAATGGCTAGGTTGTTTTTTCGGGGGTGACTTAATTCTCCCCCCTTGCATCTTCGGGCGGGCAGGCGTGACGGCTTGGATGTTGACCTCAGTGTTGGTGGGGCACTTCTATGGGGGTCAATACAGGCAGCACCATATCCGAGTGTGCAACAAGAGTGCTTCCTAATGGTCAGCCCCCCCCACCATTCCCCCCATTTCGCATGTTTTAATATAGACCTTAATTTGGGGGAGGAGCTTAATTTCATTTCATGCCTATAAAACATGCTGGGACTTCCTTTTGGGGGAGGCCATATTGTTGGAGAAACAGGGTAGCTAAACTTTGATTGGAATTGTGAAAAATCATCAATACATTGTTAATTCAACCATTCAGTAATGTACAACTCTGGGTGACTTTATAGACAAGTGTTCTCCGTGCTATCCTGCCACCCACAGGTTCTTTCAGTTGTGTGTTCAACTTTATATCAGTTTTGATGTTATCAAGCCAGCATGTTCTTTGCTTGCCCCTTTTTCTTCAATGATTCCTAGAATTATTGACTTTCCAATGAATTTGCACATTTGACATGGCCAAAATAAATTAGACATAGTCTTGTGGAAAGGTATATAGTATCATACAGACAGATGTGCTAGAAGAGCTCTTCTACAGTATGCAAACAGGAATTCTGATCATCAAGGCATCTGTACAAGTTGTGAGTACTTCTATTGGATGTGAAGCTGGTATATCTATCTGGTTAGCAGAGGGCAAGGCATGTACTCACAATTTTATGTCTTTATAAAATTTGAAATATGTTTGAGGGAATCCTCTGATTATTCATAAATTATCCTGAAAACCTTGGACAAATGCAGCATATCCTTCAGGTACACCTACTACATTTGTAAAGTGATAATAATGCTTTGTTTTGTTTTATTGTTCTGCCAAGTGATTGATTATATGACTAATGTTTTTATTTTTAAGAAAGCTGTACAAAAATAGAACAATTTCACAAGGCGACTGACAAAATTATATTTACTTATTCTTCATATTCCTTAACCACCCATCTCCCTTGGAGGTCTGTATTCCTGGTCAGGGAATATATTTTCCAAGGTGAAATTGTTAGAAAGTTGCCCCACTTCAACTAAATTCAGTCTCATGAAATATCAGTGATATCTGGAGATGAAGGAAGGGAATTAAAAGAAAGCCACTAAAGAACTTACATAAAACCAAATTGTCTGTTTGTCTGTGTACTTTGCTTTCTGTATAAATAATCCATCAAAACTTATCCAATAAAAAAGGGGGAGGGAAGGTAGTGACATGATAAAACCCCTTCTCTTGCACACAAAATAAGAGCTTCTATCACATTGTCATGGCTGCCATCTTGATTTTTTCACATCCTTCTGGTGTTTATTTTATTTATTTATTTGTCAAGCGATTATAAGATAACAGGTATAAGTATAAACATAGTTATGAATACATGAAATGGATACATATAAGAAAAATAAAAAGAAACAATAGGACATGGATGGTAGGCACGTTGGTGCGCTTATGCACACCCGCTACAGACCTCTTAGGAAAGGGGTGAGGTCAATAGTAGACAGTCAAAGGTTAAAATTTGGGGGTTTGGGGAAGAAACCACAGAGTCAGGTAGAGTATTCCAGACATTGACCGCTCTGTTGCTGAAGTCCTATTTCCTGCGATCAAGTTTGGTGCGGTTTACCTTGAGTTTGCATCTATTGTGTGCTCTTGTATTGTTATGGTTGAAGCTTTTGTGTTGCCCACAAAAGGATGATGCTTTGAATAGCAACAGACTTACTGTATATACCTCTTCACAGGGCTGTACAGCCCTCTCTAAGCAGTTTACAGATTCAGCATATCACTTCCAACAATCTGGATCCCCCATTTTACCAACCTCAACCTGGAGCTGATGAGAATTAAACTGCTGGCAGTCAACAGAATTAGCCTTGCAGTACTGTGCATAATAACTTAAAAGTTATTATCTATATTGCTTACCTATCATAGCCAATATTTTCTAAGCAGATCTCACTTGGGGAAAAGGAGTTAGAATGAAATAGAAAGGAATCAATCTATGCCATATTTCATTTTCCAGAACTACTATAAAAATTGGTGTAGTCGTCAAAGCAATCCTGCTTCTTTTGCCTGGAAAGTCACACCCTATTTTCCTACATACATATGTAATCCTGAGTTTGTGTTGCTTTTCCATGTAACTGGACTTTTGAAAGCATGTTAATATTGTGGCAGTATTATATTGTTGATGCTGTTGTGTGAATTTGTACTGTTGATTAATTTACCATAATAAAATTTTGATTTTTTTAAAAAAATATTTGAGCAAAGAGTAATATTTAAAGTGGGGCAACGCAGCATATCTTTAGGCATATTAAAATGGATTGTCTGTTGTCTCTGTGATAACATTAAAAAATAAAATGAGCACAGTTAATTTACTCATCTTTCAAAATAATTCAGCTTCATTGATGCATGATTTCAGAAACATCTGGTTTGAGTTTGATGAACATGTGATTTATTTATTGAAACAGCTTCCTGTTAAAAGATGGTGAAATAGGAGAGATATGCAGTCCTATGTCAAAATGAGAATTACCTAATATAATCTAAGGTGGAAAATTAAGTGTTTTCTCAGAAATGTGCAAGCAACAGTCCAATGATTAAATGAATGTAGTCTATACTGTGCATGTTTTCATACTGTTTCTCTGCATACATGTGAAGGTATGTGCATGTGTGAAGGTATGAATATGTGTACCACTAACCGAGGGGTGGGATTCTACAGGTTTGCACCTATTCGCTGGAACCGGTTGTTAACATTCTAAGCAGTTCGGAGAACCAGTTGTTAGAAGAAATTACTGGCCTAATCCTGTAAGGAAAGCAGGAAGGAAACATTCTGGTGTTGCTTACAGAAACTGTCTCTCCATTAACCCTTTTTATATTCTTGGCAGGACTAGACTTCCTGTCTCTGGAACATCTCTGGAGTTATTTTTCCCCTCTTTTGCTGGTACTTTGCTTGTGTGGAGTGACCATTCAAAGTTACAATGGCACTGAAAAGAGTGACTTATAACATTGTTCACACTTACGAATATTACAGCATCCTAACAGTCACGAGAGGCCAGGTGAGGAGATGCGTGCCTCGATGTGAGTGATGTTGAGTGGGCCACACCCAGCCAGTCACATTACCACCAAGCCACACCCACCAACTAAGCCATGCCCACAGAACCAGTTGTTAAAAAAATTGAATCCCACTCCTGCACTAACCCCATTTACTGCCACAAATACACTTTATGGTGTTGCTTCAAGAATTTCCCATGACAAATATATTTACTTCTGACACCTTCATCCTGAAAGAGTTGGCTTCTTTAATCTCTTTTATATTTAAAGTGGGATTACAGTGCCACATGGGAAAATAATCCATTGAATTAGTAATAACTTCAGACATTTCTGAAGCTTGCATGTTTTACAGATTGCAATCGTACAGGTCCTAAACTGGATCAGAAGTTGGTTAAGCTTCAGCTGCAATTTTTAGTAGGTGGTAGAATAATGCTTGGGCAGGAAGAGTTCAACAGTACAAGTGTGCATATTTATTTCAAAGTAAATATTATCATGTTCAGGGGAGCTTACTTCTAGGTACATTTGCCTAGACTATAGCCTTTAATATTATTTTCATTTTTTTTTGTTTCAAACTATGGCGGCAGGCTGAATCAGATAAGTATGTTTAACAAACAGAAGAAATACAAGAGGCTGCAGAAATAAAGATGGACTTTTCATTTGCCAAGAATTAAATAAACTTCCTCACCCTTGACTTTAATAGACTTGATGAGGAATTGGCTCTTCCCCAAACTCCAGACAATAGAAAAGCTAATTAAAACACAATATGAAACTTTCTGAAGTTTATGAGAGAGTTAAATAATATGGCATCAGCAATCCAACAGTCTCAAAGAGGTGTTAGTGAACTGAAACTTGCAATAAAACTTTTTAAGAAATATATATTTTACAATCAAGCTTTTATATCCTATGCTGGCTATAATCCAGAGAGTTACTTAGGTGCTTCTATGGATTGCTTGCACCCAGCGGGATTTAGAGTGTAAGCTTTTTACCCTCTTTCCTTTTAACAGCAGACTCCCTTCCCAGACATACCATAAACTGGTTTTGAAAGTGGGCTTCTTCTGCAGCATTTCAGAAATAGTGTTTTACAGAAAATATAAGCCTAAACTCAATATGGGCCTGCCTGCAAGTTTCTCTGGACTTTCCCTGTCCTTCTTCCCATCTGTGTTGGTAACTGTGAACATTCAAAGCTAAGCCCTTCTAGAAGTGTATATTGTTTAATTCTCTAACAATCAGACCTCAAAATATCATAAATGATAGCCTTAATATGATAGAAAGCAAAAAATATCAATGGGCAATTATAACAAACCCAACAGCATCTCTTGTTTTTCTTTTTCAGTCACTTCCTACTGAGTGTTTTAGACATTGAATGGTGGATACAATTCAAAGAGGAAGATATTTACATTAAGCCACCATTAAAATCAGTTCTGTGTTTTGTGGATTTGATAATTTTCTGTGCTAACCATCATTCGAAATTGCCTATTAACTTTAAAGAAGTTAGACTCCTTCAAACTGATAAGTTTGGAAAATGCCTTTGGTCCTTAATATAAGAAAATGAAATTGTATCTTCAGAAGCTTGAAGAATACAACATAAAACCACAAAAAGTCACCTTGAGTTATTTGTAAAAATAAAGACAAGATACAAATAGATAAAATTAATCATAAATAAAAAGCAAGAGAAGGTTCTGGATACAGTAAGTTTTAAATCGATGAAAGACTCAGAAAAAGCTGGAATATTTTATTTTGAATATAAAAATTGTGAAATTAATTTTAAAGAATAAATGCTTTGTAGGGAGAAATTAAAAAATAATGTCAGTATTGGAGACATAACAAGATAAGCAATTCATAATAGTGTTCATAGATATTGCTGAGGAATAGCAACAAGACTTTGAATCAACAATGTCAGTAACTTGTGTGTTTTTAAGAACATCCTACTCCCAGAAGATCCTGTTACAGGAGAACTTGCTGTTACAAAAAAAGAATTGAAACAAAGTCTATCGGACATGATTGAGGAGAACAATGTGAACCATAATTTATTACTTGATGTTTAAAAAATTGGATGAGGCTCAAAAATTAAAGGCTCTGTCAAACTGCCCAACGGATGCAAAACGGACACAACGGACGAGCAAAATGTTCCATCCGTTGTTATCCGCTCTCAAAGCAAAACTGTTCATCCTTGTTATCCGCTCTCAAAAGGGGCAAAAAATTTGCATAACCGGAGCGGATAACACGGACGCGGGACGATGCAGGGCGGATGGGAAACGGATGCGGAACGGAAGCCTAGCGGATGGGAAGCGGATGGGAGCGGTATGCACAGCGGATTCCGGGGGCCTCAGCAAAGCGGACGCAGAACGGATGAAGCGGATGCAGAGCGGAATGAAGCAGATGCAGAGCGGAAAGCCTAGCGTAATGCACAACGGAAGCCTAGCGATGCTTCAGCATTAATTGCGCATGCGGGGGGATGCATTGCGCAAGCCCCACGGATATAAAGGGAAGCAGCTCGCACGTGGCCAGCATTCGGAGGAAAGACCGTGCTGCAGGATACATCGAGTCCTTGCCTGCCCTGCCTGCATGCCTTGCCTGCAAGCCTTGCTGCCAGCCTTCCTGCCAGCCTTCCTCCAAGCCTCCTGGCCAGCCTCCCTGCCAGCCTTATGTCTGCCTGGCCTGCCAGCCAGTCTGCCTGCCAGCCTTGGTGCCATGCCTGCCTGCCAGCCTTGCTGCATGACTGCCTGCCTGCCTTCCTGCCAGCCTTCCTGCCAGCCTTGGTGCCTGCCAGCCTCCCTCCCCAGCCAAGCAACTCCACAACCATGGGGAAGAAGCGCGAATGTCTCAGCAACCTGCCGCCATCCCTGGCAAGAGGGACAGGGCCATCCTCCTGCCCCTCTGTCCCTGACTCTGCTTCTGCTGGGGCTTCTCTGCTCGGGCTCGCTCTTCTGGTGCTGGAGCTTCTTCTGAAGCTGCTCCTAGCGGTGGTGCTTCTGCTGCGTACTCTGCCTGAAGCTGGCTGCTGGTCCTGCTTGTGCTCCTGGACTGCTCGTACTACTCGTACTGCTCGTGCTCGTGTCTTGCTTCGTCCTTGCTGGTGCTGCTTGGTGCTGCTTGGGCTCCTGGTGCTTACTCTGCTGCCTGCTGGTTCTAGTCCTGCTGATCCTGCTGCTTGCTGCTGCTGCTGCATGATGATGATGATGATGATGATGATCCTGCTGGTGCTGCTGCTGGTGCGTGGTGTGGAGGAGCAGCCCCTACCAACCTGGATAAGCCCTCTTGCATGAGGGCCATCTGGTCCTGCCAAAGGAAGGAAGAGGCGTATGCGGGACGGGGAGAGGAGGCAATACTTCATTGAGGAGGAACACGGAGGATGGAGGTTGCTGGAGTGGGCTGAGAGAGAATGACTATCTGTGGTGAAGGGACACCGGCTGTACAGGGACACCAAGAGGAAGCAGGCTGCTTGGAGAGAGAGAGGCGGGAATATGGGTTACACTTCGAGGTGCTCCTTAGCTGGTGGAAACATATGCACACCTGGTACGGGAAGCTACCTGAAGAAATCTGGCCAAGCCACAGTTTAAGCTGACAGACAGAGAGACCTACGTCATGGCCAGGTGCAGCTTCCTGGAGGGTGAGATCCGCCACCGAGGAGCACCAGGAGGGCCCTCTGTCTACCCTCCTTCTCTGGCAGCCTGCTGAGACCCCAGTACTCTTTCCGGCCGAGAGTTCAGTCCCTGTCTCCAGGCAGGTTTCTGTGGAGCGTGCCATGGTGGAGAACCCACGGACAGCTGTTGTAACCATGTGGGAGCGCGTGTGGAGGACTCCCTGGTGCGGTGGGAGGAAAGGAACATCAAGTCCACTACAGTCGTAGCCCGCATCTCCCACCCCCCCCAGCTCCCCTCCACAGAAAGAGCAGAGAGCCAGACAGCAGGAGAGGGCAGAGCCACACTGTCCTGCATGAGATCAGGGGACACCATCCACACCAGCATAGATCTCCTCTCTCAGCTGGGTCCACACCGACTCCTCATCTCCAACCGCAAGCCCTTCCTCACCTATGTCAACCAGGCCCTGAGGGACATGGAGGCATCCCCAGTACCAGGTGGTGAAGGACCGGATCACGAGCTGCTTCACAACCCTCCAGGCCAGAGAACCTGCTCCCACCCAGTCCAGGTCTGCTCCTCCACCCCAGGTGAGTGTCCCGCCAATTCCAAGGCTTCCCCGACAGCCCCTCACCTACCAGGGCTACGGCTACCAGGAGTCCAGCAGCACAGGCAGCAGCCCTTCCCATCCAGGCACAAAGTCATCAGACAACACCGTTGCCACTGTTCCACTGATGCCACCGATGCCAGCCACGCCAATGATGCCACCGATGACAGCAATGCCACCCATGCTACCGATGCACCCCACGCCAGTCCTCATCCCAGCTGCAGAGCAGAGAGCCCCACTACATTACTTCCTTCCTCCACCCCACAGCCAAGCCCGGGCCTCAGTTACATCTGTCATCAGTACTTGGTGCTGACACCCCATGGCATGGAAGGAAGGACCTCTCAGCATCACGGGGCTGAGCCAGCTGTTCTGAGAGCGTTCCTCAACACACCATCACCTGTTGTCCTCTCGGGGCCAGGCCACCCAGTTGGTTTGCTTCAGACCAGCACTCCAGACCACCCACCTCCACAGGCACCTCGGACCCTTTCACCCCTGAGACTGGGCACGCCTCGAGTGACCAATAAGAGTGCCAAGAGACTGGATAGCTGGCTACCTGTGGACTTTATTTGGACACTTGACTTGGGTCATTTTTTGTGTTTTTACAGCTTTGTTGTTCAATAAAAGTTTATATTTGATTCACCACACTTGCTTCATTTTTCTTTTTTTATAGAAGTCTGGTGCGAAAACTTTTAGAATTGGTTTTAAGCCTTTGCATGAGCTTGTGGGATGGGTAAGATTAGCAGTGGGATGGGCAGGGATACCGTGGGATGAGCAGGTAATAGCTGGTGGTGATGGGTAAGGATACCAGTGCGGATTAGATAAGCCTTCCAGTGCAAGCATAGTGGACTGGTATGGTCCACCCTCCCTGGTGCACACCCTATGGCCCTTTATTATTCAAATAATAATGTTTTATTTACCCATCCCACAAGCCTTTGCATGCTTTGTGGATGGTAAGGATAGCAGTGGGTATGGGCAGGGATACCTTTGGGTGGGGTAATAGCTTTGGGATGGAGTTAAGATATCTGTGGGATGGGTTAAGATAGCTGTGGGATGGGCAGGGATACCTTTGGGGTGGGTTAAGCTAGCTGTTTGGGATGGGTTGAGATAGCTGTGGGATGGGTTGAGATAGCTGTGGGGATAGATAAAACCTTCCAGTGCAAAGGATAGTGGGACTGTAGTGGTTCCACCCTCCCAGGTGCCAACCGCTATGGCCCTTCATTATCAATAGTAATGTGTATCATTTTGCATCCACACATGTCAACATAAACACAACTCTTTTTATTAAATGCCCTGTCTCATTAGGCCCAACCCAGCATACCATGGCCCAATCTCATCCGTTGTGATGAGACAGGCTGAAGAAGCACCCATAATCATCTATCATCCTGTCTTGCCACTCCACTGCTTCAGCTGGGGAGTTGCACCAGTGTCTCAGGATGGTTTTGTGCTTATCTTTCCCTTCACGTGAGGCTCTTTGTGGCGCCTTTGCACCATTCCTGATTGTCTATCAGGTTTTGCCTTGCCTCCATTCCCCAGGCTCCATGTCCCCATTGCCTTGTTGAGGTCCAGAGCCTGTTCTGCAAGACCGGGTAGCCGGTCACATGAATTAGTGCAGGCATACAGCAAGCTTCCACGATCCTCCTCACGTGTTCTGGGGCGATGCTCATTGGTGGTGAGAATCTACCTGCGAACCTGTGGCCCAGGATTGCGCAAAAGGCGTTCCTCCACCACCCGCCGTGCCCTGGACAAGGGCCTTTGTAGTTTGGAAGGATCCTCTCTTCACGGGGCGATCTGAAGTGTAGGGCTTCATGAGGTAGGGTTCTGAGGGAGAAGGCGTCATCCCCCCACGATGAAAGTAGGGGCACAAATCTTTGCGTGTCCGTTCGGCAGGGGTCTGGATCTGAGCAGTGCAAAGCCATCATTGCAGGTTGCCTTCCAGCACCTCCTTGAGGTCACTGGCGTGTATACCGGGCATCTGACATCGAGCCACTGCCTGAAGCATCGTTGTTAACATTGAACTTGTTAGTTCAGCATCCGACCATGGCAAAAAGAGACGATGCCTGCAAGGAAGCCCTGGTAGTTTAAATAAGTGGAGCCCGACTTGGTGTGTTGCTTGCAGGCCACGTCTTCCCATCTTATGGCTCCAACAGGTGGGGGAAGTTTCCACCTCTGGTACCATGCCTCTGCAACTCTAAATAATCCACGCCTTCATCACGGAGAGGGTGTACGCTGAGAAGCAGCTACCTGCAGTATTCTTTCGATGATGTGCCTGCACCCACACTTCTCTGACCACAATGCTGTAATGTGGTTTGGGGTGCAACCCTCCAGCCGTTTGACTCCATGCTCCTGTTAGGTGGTCCCTGAGGCCGGTGGCGCCAGGATGTCAGTGCCACTGAGCCCAGGTTCCAGGCTGGGCCGGAAGTTAGGTTGTTTTGCCTTGACGTCAACCTGGGTAGTCAGGCGCTGCACAACTTTCGTCAACAACATGGCTGGAGGCATGCCTCATGGAAGTTCTGGAATTGCCCGACGTTCTTCGTTCCTGAAGCTTCCAACCATCAGCTTGTTGTCATTAGGGCCGTACTCTTGCTCTTCTTCCGATCCATCTTCGGACCCCAGATGCTTTCTTGGCCACCTCCTTTTCTTCCCATAGTAGAGTTCACAGAGGCCTGTAGGATGGACTTCGCACTTGTTGCAGAAGGATGGTGGCTGCAAAAGGACCTGTGTTAACGATCCACGATTGACCATGACTGCGATTTTGCTGGTTGAAAGAGCAAGAGTTCAATGAGGCTGCCACAGAGGTCTGCACAGCTGGGCGCCTGGTCTTCTTTGAAAGTGAGATGCAGACGATTGCTTCGCCTTTTTATAGGCGCGTAGTAGGTGTCCCTTTGCATCTTTTTCTAGGCATCCTCTAGCACTCCTGTAAAGACATCCTTAATATCCAAGAATAGGTCCCTCGCGAAAGTTTTTCTTTTTAAACGTTGTGTTTTCCATGCTGCATCTGGTTCTGCATCCATTCTGCCATCCATTCGCGTTCCGTTCTGCTTTTCCTCCCTGCGTGCTGGAGCGGTATGCCGAACTTTGCGCGGGGATGCCACAGTGGGATGCCCTTGCGGAGACTAGCGGATGCATAAACCGGCATGCAGAATGGATGCGTAGGCGGATGCGTTAGCGCGATGCAGAAAAAGACGAATGGGATACATTTTCCGCGGCAAAAGTTTTGAGCAGCTTCAAAACTTTCTGAGCGAATGAAACTGTCAGATAGACGGACATGCTGGACGGATTATGAGGAGGAAGCCAAAACGGAGCAGTGGAGACATCGCGGTTAACAACGGATGGTAAGCTTTTTTGTCCATTTTACATCCTCTTTGCATCCGTTGGTGCAGTGTGACAGGGGCTTAAGAAGGAAATAAAAACGACAATTCAAGAGTGTAATTGGAGTAATGTTTTCCTGTTGGACTTACAAAAGAGGCTTCCTCCAGTTTTGAAGAAATGTTGAGACAAGGGATAATGATAATTTGAATGGATTAAAGAGCAAGATTATTTGATGTAAAAGTAAGGAACATAAAGTTGGCATATTTGATTAGGGTTAAAATGTTATTTTTGGGGTGTCTTTTGGGACTTACTGATATCTGAATTGGAAAAACTGTATATTGGATTTGCTTACAGTTAAGAGTTGAAATAAGAATAATGAATTTTATATTTATTAACAAATGTGATTTCTTTAGGACTCTGGACTTTTTATTGATACCACCTGGATTGGAAAATATGTTATTAGACTTTTTCTATAATTCTATAGAAAAAATCTATAGTTAAGAATTAAATTATGAGACAGAGTTTTATATTTTTTTAAATTAAAAGGTGGTGAAGAGATGGTAAACAGTGATACTGTTTATATTTGTGATGAGCGTGAGTTGAAAGTCACTTTCTTAGAGTTTTCCCCCCTTTTCTTTTAATTCACTTTAAATTCACTAAAATTATAGTTCTAACAAAATTATGTGACTAGATCAAAAACCAATTAAGTTATTCAAAATTTCAGATTCATTTACAGTCAACAGGATAGTTTATGTGAATTGATTTTTCCATGAATTCTGTTGGGAATATGCTTGAGTATTTTATCGATCCTTCTGAATTTCAGAGCAGCATAACATGAAGTCTGGATAGAATTTATTTCTCTATAATAAGGTAGTAATAAAGTAGTTAAATATTTTCAAGAGCTTACACCCAAGGAAAGAAACATACACGGAGAAAATATATACAAAGCACAACAAAAAAAGTTGTATTATTAAAAAAAAAGTTATCATGTTGTTCATATTAACAGCTGCTTACACTGGTGTTTTTAAAGGTTCTTTATATGTAATGGACCACAACAACAGTAAACAATGCTAATATTTTTCTGTTCTTCTTCCATACAAATAGTCTGCTAGAAAGAAATACTGTCTTAATTACAATAAAATACACCAGAATTTTACTTTTCTAAGTGAAACTAATTTTTAACTTAATCGAGTGACAGAGGAAAGGAATTCTTAGGTAAGCTTCAGTCAGGAATGAGGATTTTTAAATTTCAATTGACATAGCTAAAAGGACTTTCCAGTTCTTTCAGAGTAAATATTAAAATGTAAGGAAATATAGATGGATGGTTTCATCTTAAAATGGTTTCTACTTTTAATACAAATTACTTCATTTTGTAAAAAGAAATCCATTTTCTAGATTCTTTGAACAGATAGAATAGCTGTATTAATTTGCTACTTATAGTGCCTCAATACTAGTTCCATCCTCCAGCTTCTGGTGGAAAATCCTGAACTATTCTCATGAGCACTTAATATATGCAGATTGTTACACTAATTAAGGTATTAGACTGGGTGGAGAAGCTGAAATTCAAGATTACACACACTATTATTATTTTGAGGAATATTATTTTGGCCTGCTTATGAATAGGTTACATATGTACTGGTATTTCTCTGTTTGGCAACCAAAACTAGGACCTGCAACTCAATTGTTAAGTGAAGCAGTCATTAATTGAGACTGTGGTTTTGATCTTGCTTCAGCTATCCTTTGCTTTACAGACCAATGAAGGTTCTATATATAAAACCTGGTTGTAAAGTTACTTTTTCGTCACTGTTATAACTAAAATGGTCACCAAACAAGGGCTACCAGTTTCCTGTTGTCTTTCTCGTTGCAAATCTCAACATGGCAAATAATGGATGTGTCTTTTATTTAATACTGTGTACTTAAAATGCTCTTGACTTAGTTGAATGTTTGTATGTGTGTTGCGTTTTCCTGTATATATTTTTATATTGAACCAATTCTGATTTCTGACTGATTACTTAGCACATGAAGTAACATCCTGAATATTATATAGTTCTTCTTAAATTGGAAGATGAGGAGGAAGCTGTTAGGAATACCTAATAGCTGGATAGAAATTTATTTTTTCAAACACTGTGCACATAATATTCTGTTTTGAAGAAACAACCATAAATCAATCAGAATAGTTAAAATATTTGATCTGAATTTCAGGTAAATAGCTACTCCTCTCTAAATCTCAGAATCTTCAGGAATAACTGAGGCAAAACCAATCTGTTTCATAGATGGTAAAAAGTTTTAAAGAGTACCTCAAGTTTAATCCTAAATAAATTTTAGTTTTCAGAGATAATTTGTATAATTGCCAATTGTATATTCTTTACAAGAAAAGGACAGTGTCAAACAGTTCTTTTAATTATTTCAAATTTCAGTCAAATTATAAGCTGTGTGTTCCATTTTTTTTCATTGAATCAAGTGGAATTTGTTCTGTCTTTCTTCCACTCTAGCACGAAGCATGTTTTTACACCAAATTGTGGTCCTTCCAAATGTTCATATTCTTTCTTTGATGAGTAATGTGAATTCCTTTTTTGTTGTTGGGAGGGAGGTATGCGCTAGTTGGTGTTGTAATTCTACTTCCGTGGTGGGAATTGGTGTTCAGGTTTGTGGTACAGGTGGTTTATATTTGATGTTGGTTAATAGTTCTGCAAAACTTTAAAGAGACATGGTCCTGTGGCTATTTGTATGTATACCACCCCCGAAATTTTAAACAAAATTTACCTCAGCCTGCATTCTAGAACAAAAAGTACTATTACAGACCTACAGGGGGTGGCTTGTCCAAATTATTCCATTGCTAGCCTGGTCCCACTGCACTTACAGATGCAAAGAGGATGTAAAATGTTAAAAAAAGCTTGCCATCCATTGGAAAACGCT